>LTAE01000983.1:32553-64808 GCA_001647135.1 Pontederia paniculata | reverse complement strand
TTGATTTGCGTGTTCAGCATTTTTCGCATCATCAGCCAAATCACTTCTTTGGCTAAGTCTCCTCACCAGATGTCCACTTCTCTTTGGATCGCACGTTCTCCATTCGTTGTACTGTTGGTGTAGAACCATCGGTCGCCCACTGCTCTTCATCGGGCGACCTTCCTCGTGCATTCTTATCTTCGGGTCGTCCTCTCAATATCTTTGGTCGACCGCTCAGTATTTGACTTTACTTCTTTGATCTTTGCTCTTCACATCGGTCGACCACTTCATATCCTTTAGACGACCGCTGCACACATAGGATTTTTCTGTTATGTCTTCTATGTGCATAGGTCGTATGTTCATCAACATCGATCGACCGATCATTCTCTGAACATGAAAATCCTATCTTTTAAAACATAATTCAACAAGTTAATTAGTCCGTACTAAGTTTCCTCACAAATTTATGATCACCAAAATAATCTCGGGATCCTAGATTCAACAAATTCTTATTTTAGTGGCCTAGTTCCTTATAGTAGTTGATTCTTTGCCCTCATGTACAACATCAACGACCACAATTTTCTTCTTCTTAAGGTAATTCTTCTTTCAGTGGACTACTTCCTTACATTATCTATAAATGTCCCTTGAATTTATTCACTTCTTGAATTTTGTCTTTCCCTTCTTAGGATTTGGGACATGCCTTTTAAAATAGTAGTCACCAATCATGTGACATGAGTTTTCATAAATTTACCATATGTCTTATGTTGAAGTTCACAAGTATTGAAACTTTATCTTACTTTTTTTAGAGTACATAGTCTCTTACAATGATCATAGATTGAACAAATTTTTATATGAAATAGAAGGAGAGACTAACAAAAGTAGGATTGCATATTTATCCTTGATTTTCACAATTATATTTCTTAATTCCATCAAAAGAGTGTTCAATTGATCAAGATGATTTTTTAGAGGAGTATATTCTTGCATGTCTAGGGCGAGATTTCATTATGTAGAGACTTATTGATAACAGACTTTATCATGTAGAGACTCTCAAGTTTGGACCGCAGACCAGTTATAATATCTTCATCAGCGACTTCGATAAACACCTCTTCCGCCAAATACAACAATATCATTGAGTTGGTCTTATTGTCTAATTATTTCGTCGGATAAATTTCTCAATCTTCACTTTGGGGCGATGTCATCTCTTCGTCTGATGGAGGATCATCCATGAACATTGCTTTGATATTTGTTTGTTGTGTATATCAAATGATAGAGAGAAAAAGATCGCATAGGCAAGAAGGCACACTAGATTTGCAAGGTTCACTCTTAATTGGGCTATGTCCCTGAGTGAAGGCAAAAATATTATTGATGAGATAATTACAAAGAGAATAATAATAACCTAGACATACTTCTAAACCTAACCTAGGGAGTTTATATATGCACTTCATAATAGAAGGTAGGATTTTTTTCTCAAATAGGACTCTGTAGCGTGACCCCATATGCGATAATGCCTTTAACTATAGAGCATGTTATAGATTTAGGGAACATATGAGTTTTCATCTAGGTTAGGATTCAAAAGCATTATCAACAACTATAAAGTTTGCCAAATTGAGTAAAAAATAATTTATATAAATTAAGTAACACTAAATAAGTTTGAGATTTTCTTGCAAAAATATAAATCCAATAGTCTTATTGCAGTCATCAAGAGTGTAAGAAAATAGTTGGCTCCAGATGAAGAAGAAATTTTATATGGCCCCCATACATTGCAATGCACAAGATCAAATAAACTAGTTGCTTTTATTTGAACTAATAGGAAATGGACATCAAGTTTGTTTAGCCTGAATGCAAACATCACATATGAAATAAAATATTTATTGAAAGATAAATTGATATTTTTCAAAGAAAGGTGAGATGTATGAGTCGCCTATATGAGAGAACATCATCTTCGACAGCTAGATTATTTGCATAAATAAGAGAAATGAACACCCACCTCAAGTTCATTTGTCCAATAATTTTCTTTGTGGTGAGAACATATATGACACAAAAATATGAGAGAAAAGTGACACAATAATCCATATCAATGCACAATTTAGCAATTGAGACAAAGTAGCAAGTTGTGGAATAAAAAAATTGCCTTTTTGAGATAAGGTATTTTCCAATATTAATATCATTTGTTTGAGTTGAACTAACGGAGTCATCATTTGGAACTTGTATTGGTTAAATAGATTTTCTGAAGTATCAAATATTAATATCATGCATATTGTGATGATAATCCGAAGTAGTCAAAGCATACATGCACATAGGTTTGTGGATGATTTAACCATTTTGTGGATTTTCTAATTTCTGTAAGACGTGTCTAGGAAGGAATTGAATTTGTTTTCTAATATGTTGTTTGATCAAGACCATATTCGATTTATTGTTGGTTGCCAATTTGCCATCTTAAATGTCAATTTAGATACATGCAATAGCATTTGTCACAGGACATTTTGTAGGAACAAAGCCACGTGGGGCATTTAGGCGATGAGCCACCTAAAGAAACTCTTTGGGTCGTTGAGCAATGAAAATCTTGGCATGATGGGCCGCTGGGCGGTGTTGCATGGGCATCTTGCACGGGTGCAAGGGCGGGCGCTTCTTCGAAATGTTGTGGGTCTCCGGATGGACTCTATAGTGGCTTTGGATCCAAGATGAAGACCATATTTATACGGAGAGCGTCAATGAGCGAATACTCATAATTCAGAACTTCGATCCCGCAATTAAGACATGCACATCAAATTTTAACATAAATACTTGCAAAACACATTGGTTCAATCAATTTCATTCATGAAGGTAACAAAACTACAATGAGGTGAAAGATTAGAATTCATGATGATGCAAGTAATATTGATGTTCCTGATGAGTTTATTTGCATTCTGCTTGAGTTTAGTTTGAGTTAAATTAACTTTGTAATAGAGTTTATCAAATTATTAGTTGTTGTTGTTTTTCTTGAATGAAATATGTATTAAAATACCATATTACTAAACTCATTATTAGAAATTTATATTTTGAGTAATGAATTATGTAAATTATATCTTACTATAAATCTTGATGATCAGTCAATTAGTAAATTAAAAGATGTAAGTATGTAGCCTGATATTATACCATGTAACAAGTGTATCTTTAGATGTTAAAATTTTATATTCGTTTCCGACGACTTTCCTACAAAATATCTAACAATATTTTTTGCCATCATTCATTTTATGGAAGAACAAAAAATAAAAAACATTTAAAACTGAAAAAGAATTAAATGAATTCTTTTGGGCAAAGTGGATTTGAGCCAAAATAATCATTCCAAACAACTGACGAAAAAAAATTAAACTTGAGGCTAAAGTAAACATGTTGAGATGATTACTGTTAAGTGGATAAAGGTAAATATTCAGAGTTCATATAAACTTGCTTGTGTTTCGTTGCCAAAGAAATGAGGGATTAAAGAAGTCATATTCAGAGTTCATAAAATTTTAATTTTTATATATTTCGGTAGAAGAAAATATTATAAATTTATACATTTAAAAGTTCATTGTCCTAAGGGGCGTAATAAAGAATTGAAAACTGAAATACCTGAAAAGATGATTTTATTTGATTGTAAAAGTTAATTTTTCTATTAAAGTGGGAAAAGCTATACGATTTTTTATTTTAAGAAAAATCTAAATAATTAAAAAATTTATAGAATATAAATTATTGTTATATTTTTAATTTTTAATATGCATTATATAAGTTCAAGAAGCACTTTTGTGTGAAAAGGATGTTAAAAACCGTCAATTACAACTATCGAGCTCCTTAAAAATGCTCCAAAAGTAATTAAAACGTACCATAGTTATATCTGTTATTTTAAGTTTTGAGAAACTGATAAACATCATAAATACGAATATAATTATGTTTTATGATTTGTTATGAGAACAAAATCTTATAATAAAAACATTAAAAAACAAAAGAATGCACTAATATAATATCACTTAATTACATCAAAATTATCCAAATATATTAACGTGAAGCTTTACTTAATTTTTTTAATCGAAAAAATAGAAGAAAGAAAATTTGATATTCATCTACCGTCATTTTTTTACTAAAAGCATATGATACTGATTAATGTGAATTAAAATACTTTTCAATATTATCATAAATATAATATTAAAAAAATATAAAATCCAAAAATTACTTAAATTTTAATTTTTTTAGAAAAAATCAACCGAAAATTTGAGAAGATAAATCTAAAAAAAAATCATTCGAGCTTTACCACTTTCACACTATATTCTCCCTACGTGAATAGTTTATTTTCTAAAAGAATATTTTCATCGAAACAACAATTTAAGATTTAAATATTACCAAATCAAACAAAAGTCAGCCTCAAAACGCTAGTAAAAGAACCATTAACATTGCAACAGTGAATACAACTTATATATGCGATCCAATCATAGCATAATGTTAACAGAACAAGGTCGAGCTTCACGTGGTATAAAAAAAATGAATGTTCAAGAATGACATGAAAAATGCAATAAATTACTGTGTACAAATGATGCTGAGAAACATATAAATTGGTTGTAGTCTTTACCGGGGTTGCTTTGAACGATGTGCAGTGAGACACTGATAATGATATGGAATATTTTTTTCTCCTGAAGAGAAAGAACATGTCAAGGTGCCCTACCAAGTTTTTGATGTGCCCGTAATGACAAACAAAATTGAATTGCAAGGTCCCTACACCATCACTCTGCAACTCTGATTCTGCAGCGGCGCGTACAACTATTAATTCAGCTTCCTTCATAGACGGTATATCACCACATTATCATTTTCTGAGAAGAAATTCACAAAATTCAATTAGATAAAAACCAAACAAAATTTGAACTGTAAATTTGAAGAGATCGACAAGATGTCTCCCATATGAGAGCTCACTTATATGAGTTGATTTCTTCAGCATACCATCTTATCATCTGATCAGCCCACGTAACCTTACAGGAACTGATTATGTCAGCTGTAGCTTATACAAGCCTCAAACACTTCCTTTGGTGTACTGCGTGCTCTTACAAATTAACCCAAAATTGTCTTTACTTTGGCAAATTGTCTTTACTTTGGTACAGATCTCTTTGCCGGATAGGCGACAGGTCTCCTAGCAAAGGACATATACAAAGATCTTGGGGCAATCCTAAAAACCTCAACTCAATCATCATAACTGTTTGTAGCTGGTCCATTCCTAGCAGACCTGCTTGCTTTGGAAAATAAACCAACACCTTCCATAACAGTTGAGCCATTTCATTAGATCTAAAAGCAAAGTGAAGACCACTAAACTCACACTTGTGTTCCTTCCCTTGCTCCAATATTTAATCAAAGCTCCATTAGCTGCTGCAACTGTTCATTTTTGCAAGTTTTCCCCAATTATTGACATCTTCAAGATGCCATTTTCATGAAATCAAACTTGAAGTTGAGCCATTTCTAGAAAACCTTCTTTCTTTGGACCATAAACCAACACCTTCCATTTCAATTGATCTAAAAGTAAAGCGAAGACCACTGAATTCACACTCTTTTGCTCCTTCCCTTGCTCCAATCTTTAATCAAAGCTCCATTTGCTGCTGCAACTAGAGTCTTTTTTGTAAGTTTTTCCCGATTATTGACATCTTGTTCAAGATGCCGTTTTGATGAAATTAAACTCGAAGGCCTGACTGAAATGCTATGCAATGGTTGTTGACTGATTTGCATATTCTTTTCCAGCTTGCAAGGAGAAATCCCATAATCCAGAGGAGCCGGCCATCTTATGTGGTCTCTACCGTTGCTTTTCATGTATTTAAAATCACTTTTCTTCCTGTTTGGTTTATTTTCAAAAGATGATAAATCTGAAGTCCTGTCATGGTCACGGTGCTTGGTCTTAGAGAAATAACTTTCAGATCTTTGCACTGAGCATAGAAACTTTGGAGCCTTCATGGTCTTGTACAAAGGTGGCATTGACAATTTTACCCTTCTGTCATCCTCCATATGGGACGTTGCAGTTTTGGAACAGTTTGCCATCTCAAGTAATATCTCAGCAGCAAGTAACAACCGGGAAGAGTTGCCTGTTTATGGGAAAGCATCCAATTTAACCATTGTTTTATACAAGAGAGGAATTATCATACACAAAGAAACAAAAATACATTCATAACGAACTAAGTATATGATGCTGAAATAATTAAGACTCGCCAAAGCACATATTACATAAACTTCTTTCCATTGTCAATATTATGTTGAACGTTAGTATTATCTTACATAGTCAGGGAAAAAGAGCCAACCATCCGAAAATGCATGAGAAATTACTATTGCCAAAAAAGGAAATGAAGAAATCTGTCGAACTTACTCATGGAAAAAAATCTTCAAAACTAGTAAGAAAAATAATTTTAAGGTCAATGCTTTCAGAATTAATACCTGTTTTACATATGTCCCTTGAATTACATGAGCTCCTCTCGAGTTTTGTAGAAACACCTTCAGTATAGAAACAACTACTAATCGAGTAACCCTTGCTCTTTTTTGTATGTTCAGGTCCCATTTCATCTGTTACGGGTGAATCATTCTGCCAATTCCTCAAAGGTGCTTCCTCTTCAGAAGCTCTAGATGAAGCAATATCATTGTGGTCATATTTCGGATGTGTTAATGATAAGTCCATTGGGTCCTTCATCAGTTTTTCACTTATGAAGCCAGAAGGTCCTATATCTGAATTAAATGCACCAGTTGGAGTCCGCTGTACTTTGCTTGCTACACCATCATAAGACAGCTTAGAAGAATCCAGACAATGTATTACAAAATCTTCATGATTTTGGTGGATAACCCTTTTGTCAGGGAGTGCTTCTTCTTTTAGGTCCACAAGGTAATTTTGATAATCATTTAACGAGAAAGGATCACACTCAATTCTATACCATCTAGTTGGGCATAGGTTTCTAGCTGAAACTTGTTTAGCAGTATAACTATTGGATTTACAACTTCCGACATGAGAACTAGACCATGGAAATGATGGCAAACTAGCATTCTGAGAAGATATTTGCAAGGTATTAGATGTAACAGGAGTCACATTGGGATCCAGTAGACTATCAAGAACTAAGCCCTGAGGAAGTGCTAAATGTTGTAGAATTTCTTTTGATCCATTGAGGAAAGCACAACTTTCTAGATACGGAACCTGAAACATAAATGAAATAGCCACCTTAAATACAAGGTGCTTGCTTCCCAATAATTGTAAGAGGCATATAAGCAACAAGAAGAACAATCAAACACACACCTTAGTCATGGATATCGATTCCTCCGGAACACCATCCTTGTTATCACAATTAGAAATATTTGAAGGGAAGGCAGTAGCCTTCGTAGTACTCATCGCTGCACAAGGAGATGGAAGAATAGAAATAACCTTTCTTATTGAAAGTAAGATGTTCTCGTTCGCGTTCACGTTCGCATTAGCATTCGAGGAGGACTTCTTTACCCCCCTCGCTGGGCAGGTGTTAGAATATTTGTAAGTAACATCAAGAAGTTCAGTTAATTCAAGGTCATCCACATGTTTCAAGAGATCAGACTTTAGACCATGTGATCCTGATTCAATATGATAAAGGTGTGTGATATTAGAATCTTTCTCTTGGGCATATCATCACATACATCATAAAATGCACAAGAGAAAAAATGCCTGCTGGAAATACCTGGAAAAGTACATAACTCGGGGTTTTTTTTTTTCAAATTCAATTGTCAAAATAGTAGAAACAACACAAGGCAACATGATCAGTCTATTCAGATTGCACATGAACAAGATGAAGAAGGAAGGCGAACCTTGTACTCTCGGATGTTGTTTCTTTGTGGCCTCTCGCGTCTCAACGGCGTCTCCAAAGAGTTCCATCGGCTAATAGCTGGAGAGGGAGAGGGAGATGGAGAGATGAGGACAACCTTCTTCTAGATGACGGCGATGATGGTGTTCATCTTTCGCAGGTGGTGGCCTTCGATCTTTTCTCCGGCCTCACAGCCAACGCTTCCAGTTGTGGAGATAACCAAACCTACAGACTTAAGAAACCCTAAAGCTGGCACGTGCAGGCAGCTCGGTGTGTTTGACAATGGTGACGCGAATGGGCTTTGCTGCATTTGGCCCATCTGACAATACCACTAAACTCAACTTTCAAAACATTAGTGATTTATTCTGAATTATTCTTTTTTTATCAGCCACAAAATATATATATATATATATGTTGTATGTAGTCTTTTATCAAAAACTTAGTTTATATGTAGATTTTTTTATCCATCGATATCTAATATTATTATCCTCCTGATTAAACTTTTATTCGAATGAGAGCAAAAAAAATCATCGCTAAATTGATAATTCTAAAAATTAAACTCAAAATTAATAATTGTCATCGATTTTAAAATACAGTCTCATTATCAACCAAACTTAATCAGCTTGTATGTGTATCTTTATCCCTATACTTCTACTATCAAGATTTATCAATTCTTCCGTATTCCTTTTTAAAATTAAGCCAACACCATTTTATAAATACATTGTTCTGCTTTTTTTTTTCTTGATCCAACATTAATTAAAATCTGAGGAATAAAATACTAATCTTGATTTTATTCTTGATACAGTTTCGAGATCAAAAACTCTTATTATATAATAGTTCGAATCAGCTAAATATATTGCATTTCCACCTAATATTAGATTTGATTATCTATTTTCAATCAATAACTCTCACAAAAAAATTCCCTCAAATTAATGAAAAAAATAAATAGCCCCTATAAAATAGAAACAAATAATGTAAAATATTAAAAAGACATATTTCCTCCATTTTTATATTTTAGTACTCGAATTTATCTCGTTTTGTCAATTAAGTCCATCCATTAAGTTTCGTCCAAAGATATGTAAAATTAATTTTTATTATAATCCATCCATTAAGTTTCGTCCAAAGATATGTAAAATTATTTTTTATTATAAGTATGAAGTACCAATTTTACCCTACTTAATAATATAAGGAAAAATTTGAACGATAAAAAAATGGTCTTCCCAAATTATTTAAAATATCATCATTTAATGGGTTTCTAAATTTCTTTTTTACTTTTAAACATTTATTGTATTAAAATAATAATATTAATAATAATAATAATAGCAAAATAATATTTCATAACTATTAAAAAATAACAAATTTTGAATGTAACTTGAGCAACGATCTAACTGACAAATCGAGATAAATTCCAAGATTAAAGTTTATAAATATATAAATTAGAATCAGATGTGGAAAAGAATTATTATTAAGGGGTTTAGACAGAAAAACTTTTTAGGGAAGAAATAAATGAAAATAGCACATTCATATTTCTCTATCAATTGTCATGAATAGGTTAAATTGACATATTGAAATGATTTCTGACATCACCAAAGAGATAGCAACCACATTTGTCAGCAAACAAGTTTCTAGGGCAAGATTTTGGAACCAAAACAAAATTAACACTTAATCAATTATTAAGTATAATTATGTACAAATTTTGACAATACTAAAGCTCATCCGGAGTGGAGTGTGACAGAACTAATTCAATCAAGTCTTGTGAATAAATCCATCCTCTTCTTTTTTTCACATTTCCAATTCCGCTAACAAGGGAGGGGAATAGTATTAATCCAAATTACACGAGTCATACATTTTTGTCTAACCAAAGATGGAACTATTTTTTGGGATTTTTTTAGAATGCGTTGAAACTGATTTGTTCTAGAAAAAGCAATAAAATATTTGATTAACATTGATAAGATTAATGTTGAGCGACTATTATAATCTCGACCATTCATGGACGCTAATCAACAAATTCAATAATATTTGTAATATCAACACCCAAAGATAGAAAATTCAATTAATGAATGTCAATGATTCTGTCTTCTATATCAGATATTTTATTGTGAAACTTATTTTGTTCAAAATCTTGATGTTATATCTCATGATCTAGATTAAATTCCACTGTTTAAAGATTATGCTTCTTAAAGAAAAATTTACAAAATAATTATAAGAAAACAGGAAAAGTGAATGAGACATATTTTTCCATCATAGTAAAGTTGTCACAATGCAACAGGCATGCACTGGAGTTCACTAACAACGGTACAAATGGAGATAAAATGAACTTGTCCACAAAGAGGTTAGAAAACAACTGCATAAGCTACAGGAAAACTTCGTTGTAGGTTACAAAGGAAAGCTCGTAACCAACTGCAACAAAAGATGAATAGAAGTTACACCAAATATTATGCTCAGATATATCACGGCATGGAGAGTCGCAAATTAAGACTTTGCATCTTCAGTCGCTCTCTGTCTTTTAGTTGTAAGCTTCTGGTTATTCTTTTCCTTCCTCACCTTCTCAGAATGACCGTTCGAACTCTGCACACAATAAAACAAGATTCCAGAAAATTTACACTTGTTGGGATGATCACTTTTTAGGTTGACAAGATGAATAGGTATCGCTGAAAAAGGAAAATATAATGAAGTAGGTAAGTACCCTTTTTCTTCTCCGCCTTTGTCGTTGACGTCCTGAGTCTTTTGATTTAGGAGCATTCAAGTCCTGAAAGATCGAACACAAATTTCAAACTAGAATCCATACCCGAATGGACCTTAGAAAGATGCGAGTTTATTGGGTTTCACTATCAAAATCACATGATTTTTCCAGTGCACAAACAAGCTCGTAGAGCTGAAATACCCTTTTTAGAAGATCAATGGTGCGTGCATGCCTCTCTGCATGTGTTTCTCCATCGTCCTCAATCTCACCATCACTGTTAAGCATCAATTTTAATCTTCCTTCTCCATATAATTTCTTTGAACGAGCATGTCTCTACAAGAAAAAGAGGGCTCCGAGAACCGAATATATAATAACATTTTTATAGAAATTTGAAATTTAGAGATTGCAAGAAGTGATATTTATGTATTGAAATTGTTGAACTTATAATTAGTTAGTGCAGAAGCAAATATATAGCAAAAAAAGATACTAAAATCACTATTCAGTGTCATTTGCAGGTCCTGGCATGAAAATAGCTCCAAAAGAATGGTCAAACACTTGAAAATGTATATCCCACCATGGTTACCTTTGATTCGAGGTGTGTTTTAATTGTCTTCTCAGTTAAACAGACAATTCTTGGGCAGATTCTGCACTTGTAGACTGACTTGCATTTCAAGACGAAATTTTCAAAATCAACTTGAATTGGTCCATGCATGTCAACAGCACCAACCCCGGCAAGTACTTTTTCACTTTCCTTAACTACATTATTCAGCTCATTATCATCAGGATTCTCACCTATATGAACATCTTTGTTACAAAAGGAGCTTGATAAAAAAACAAAGATGTTGTGAACTCTCAAAACTACCTGTATAACTACTGACTAAAACAAGAATTTACAAAGTGGCAATCCAAAATCTTGCAATTATTCATTAAATCATTCAATAATGAAATACAATAACCAAATAGGAGTGTGTTTGATGAACTAGATAATATATACAGTTGATATAAACGATAAGATATTATAGGTTGATCATGTATAAAATTTTAAATATGTAATAATTATTTTACCAGGTTACAATTGCTGTATAAGATAAAAATGTTTATATAATTAGGAGAATGCAAACCTCAAACTAGAAAAATTGGGTGATCTTCCACAATCTTACAACGTACCATCTTCATGAGATACTTGCATGTCAAATGATATATGTAAAGATATGCCCATTAGGCTATTACATCAACTGTCAAGTTGAAGATCAACTCCAACATATATTGGTTGTTTCTACGATGGTACATCAGACAAAAGGTCTCCAAAAGGTTATAGAAAATATTGTAATTATGGCAAATAGTTTGGTGAGGGATTGGTCTAAGATATAAGCTGATGTTTTGTACCTTGGAAACATTTAGAAGCAACTAATATAATAAAACGGATGGTTACCCCTTTGTTTCTAAAAAAAGGTTAATTTATTCAAACATTTCCATAGAAAAATGGAAAAGGGAAATATACAGGATTGAGATTGATATCCCTGCATAAAAACAAGGAATCCGGGTGGTATATATATAACCTTTAATGTCATGTATTACTAAACAGTTCACTATTCCAGTATTATTACAAAAAACTTAAAACAAGTATATGAAAATGACAGAACATGATAGGAAATCAGGATATAGAAGAATATACAATTCAGTGCAGCACAAATAGGAAGCAAAGGAACCTTATTTAAGAGGTACTAACGATACAGTCAATTATCTAATTCACCAGCAATAGAAACACCTAGCAAAAACAGAGACAACATGATGTTCTCATATCAGTAGTGCCTATGATATAATATCTTAAGGGGGATACTGCAGATGCAAAAACCATCAATAACACTTACTTTGGAAATGTTTCTGTTAGATCACTCGGAATGTTTGTTAGAAGAAAAGAAAGGGCATAATTAAACAATTCTTAGATACACTGAATTGTAACTAAGATAAAAGGAATAGGCAAAGGCTCAAGTGCTTAGATAAGAAAAACGACGTTCATGTCACATAAGTGGTTCAGACAACAACAATATAATTGGACCCTACACCATAAGAAAGGTGTAACAGCACGGATTGAAGGGATGAATACAAGGAGAGATCATATGTAACTCGTTGAAACACTAGCGAAACAATCTGTGTGGTTGGATAGCATGATAGAAGATCCCTTGAAAAAAAGGAAAAATAATGATAAAACAACTCGATTTTCCCCTTCTCAAAAAAACAACTCGATTTTCCATATGAAACTATGTCCATATACATGTAAACAAGTTTTTGGTCCAATTCGACGGAGTGGAGAAGCAAGACAAGAACCTATTCAACGTTACACAGTGTTTCATTCTCAAAAATTAAAAAATACGCAACAATTACAAGAGCTTAATGAAAAATGGTGAAGGCTTGTCCACTTATTTTATTATCTTTAAATCTTCACTAATTAATACCATAGACATGACTCTTGTCATCTGCAAATAGGCAACTCTTTGTGCAAAAGTCAACAACAAAGTCTACAGACACCTCATTTTCAAGAGAAGTACTACATAGTAATTCTTTTTTATGGACAATATATAGTCATTCCTAAGTAGACTGGGTACAATAGTACATCATTCAATACTTCTTCATGTTTTGAAAACTCTTTAAATGCAGGAGGAAAACAAGAGAATTCAGATACACGACTAAAGCAAGGAAGCCAACTAGATGGGATGAATAAAAGGATAGATCATGAATAACTCGTAGCAAATACTAGTGAAACAATCGGTGTGGTCGGATAACATGATAAAATATCCCTTCAAAAGAAGGAAAAAAACTGATAAAGCATCTCAATTTGCCATAGATAACTGTTGTAAACATGTTTTTGGCCAAATTCGAAGTAGTCAATAACCATACAAGAACTTCAATAAATATTACGCAGTATTTCATTCCCAAATTTAAAATATATGCAACAATTACAAGACCTTGGCATCATCCACTTATTTTAATACATTATCTTTAAATCCTTGTTAGTAAACACCACAGACAAGTTTCTTGTCCATCTGCAAATGGGGAACTTTTTGTGCAAAAGTCAACGACAAAATCTAGAGACACCTCATTTTCAAGAGAAATGGGTAAAACATACTAATTCTTTTATTGGTTTTTTGGAAAAGGGTAATTTTTTTTTGATGGGTTATATAGTAATTCCTTCGCAGACTAGGTATATCACCCAATACTTTTTAATGTCATCACCCAATATTTTTAATGTTTTGAAAACCCTTTAAATGCATGAAGAAAATATCCGAGAATTCAAATACACAACTAAAACAAGCAAAGCCAATTAGAGCTAAATTTGCCCCTTAAGCCATTAGTAGAATTGTCATTTTTTCCCAAAAGGAAATAGAAGAAAAGAGGGGAAAAACTAATTGCATCTATCATAACGAAACATAAGGAGATAATTTAGTAAGGAAATTATTTTAATCATGCCCTAAAAGTCTATGATACATGGAAACCTAGCAGATTTAAATATTATAGTCTAGCAAAGCTGGCAGACTCACTAGTAACAGATCAAACTTTATATGAGCATGAAGCAGCATCATGGAGGTAACTAAACTAAATAATACCTGATGCAATATCTCCTTCTAAATTATTTGAAGAGCTATCCTCACTCTCATACCCAGAGCCTGCGTTGATAGGCAAAAGAAAAGGAAATAGTTAACAATTAGCAAATGGACGGAACCAACACTATAGCCAGTAGGCAAAAGGAAAATTGTTGATAATGAATGTATCAGCTGAAACTTTTAGATACAAATAAGGACGACATACAAACCAGTAGTTTCAACAAGAAAGAACATCCTATAACCGATATTAGATGGAGAAATAAGACTTTAAACTTGCTCACATCTGGCTTTGATAAAATAAGTTCCTATAACAAATGGTAATGAGTTCACTCTATGAAAAATGATGAGCTTTTGCCCATTTCATTGGTCGAAGCGACCTTGGAAAATGATTTGATTCACCTTTCCTATTTTTTTAACTCTTCAGCAATTTTACTCCAAAACTTCTTGCACATAAAATATGAAGGGATTTAAGATATTAGTTTTGGCCCTAATAAAACCAATCCTTCTTTCATATTTTATTCGAGAGGGATAGTTTTCAAACAAAATAAAAAAAATTACCATATAGATTTTCTTGAGAGGAGAAACTCTTACCTTAGCAAGATTTTTTCATTGTCGTACTTAAATATTTTAAGGGTTATTTTTCAGCTAAAACAAAAAAATAAACATCTAGACCTTTTTTGCGAGGAGAAAAATCTAGAACTCTGACTTTAGATTTTTTGTGCTCGCTCTTCAATGTTATTTTACTTGAGAGGTATATTTTTCAACTGAAACAAAAAACAAACACATCGAACCTTTTTAATAGGAGAAACATCTAAAACTCTTATTTAGCTAGAAATTGTTGGAGTTGTCCTTAAATATCCATTTGAATTCACTTTGCAAATCCTAAACAATCATATAAGTTAATTTATCCTAGACGCAAAAGTACATGAATTATTAGTTTGACACAAATAAGTTTCAAGAAAAGAACAAAAGAACAAAATCTAACTTTACAATGTCAAGAATGAATATGTTGGATCCACAACAATATACTTGGCTGTAATTGGTTTTCTTAGACCGAACGAATCACAAAACTACTATATATTGCTTTCTAGTGTACTCGAGAGATTTTCAATTTTCAAAACACCCATAGCAAAGAAGGTGCTGTGCTAAGGGGATAGGTGTCTGTTTTCTTTGGCAAATAGTCTTAACATGTTCTTTAGTTGCTTTTATGGAGCTAACTATATGTCGAATGCATCTACCATACATGATTAAGTCTCATGTGGATACATTTTATTTTTTACTTTCGAAAGGTAACATTTGTGTTCAAGCTGCAGCAAACATATTAGATGTTAATATTGGCAAACAGACTAATGTAAAGAAATGCAAATAGACGCAAATGAGATGCATAGTTGGTAAACGTTTTCCAACGACAAACAGCTACTAATGGGATTAGAATCTTTTAACAGTTTGCATTCATCAACAGAAGTACCCGGCATTCTGATTTTTTTTACTTAGGGAACAATATCAAAACACAATAATAAAAGAAAGAAGAAAACGGATTGATAAAATTCCAACCAAGAGAAGGTGAACTCTGCTGCTCCTCTCCCTCCTCCTCTTCCTCCTCATGTTCTGCTTCTTCGTTGATGTGGGCAGATGGAGGGACATCGGCATCAGACGAGTCGCTGGAGGATGAGGAATCTTCGGAGGACGAAGAGGAGGAGGAGGCTGTTTTGTCGCCGTGGTCGTGCTTGTAAAAACGCCGCTTTATCATCGTTCTCCCCTGTTGATCGGACGAGGAACGGAGACGAGGAAGACGGGAAGGTTGCTAGGTTGGGTTTAGGGTTTGGATTGGACGGCGGCGGTTCAAACCCTGTGAGTGATGCGGGGCAGGGGCCGACAAAACAATGTACTTTCATTCGACCAGTAAAAAAACATTTATTTTCACATTTTTCAGATAATATTTTAAGAGTTTAATGTACCAACAAAACATTTAATTTTCTAATTATATTAAAATTAAGTATACACTTGAAAGATTAAAATAGGCTCACAATTTTTATTAAACATCAAATATTTAATAGGTACATTAAATATATATATTAAAAAATAATGACAAAAAGATTAGAAAAATATAAAGAATAAGAAAACCTAATCGACTTGAAAACATTGATAAAAAAATTCAATATTATGCACCCATTAGAATTTAGATAAATTTTCAGAAGAATAAAATCACCCAATTAAACTAAAACATCTAAAAAGACGATGATCTGAACCAATTTTTAAAAAATATTATACATTTTTTATGAGATTTAAAGCACCGTTTGTTTTGGTGAATTTTTTTTTGAAAAATAATTTAATTTTTTATGTTTGGTATATGACTTTAAAATATAAAAAATGATCTTGATAATATAAAACATACGGTTATGTCAGAGGAAAATGTTTTTGCATTTGTAAATTCGTAAAAGGATTAATACGGTTCTCAAGGTTAGCTCATCTTTTTTAATCAATAAGAAAGTATTTTTCGGTTAATCAATTTATTTTATACTATCAAACAACATAAAATTAAGAAATTATTTTCTGGAATAATATTTTTCGTTAAAACAAACGGAGCTCACTTCTACACTTACACCTACAATTAAATCTTTTATTGGCTTAAATTATTTTAACGTAGTTGAATGTGAAGTTGAGTGTTAAATCAGAATTGTGATCGCATTATTTTGAGGTAGATGTAAAACTGAATTTTAGGATTTGATTATAATTTCATAATTACGAACTCTTTGAATACTTAATTAATGTGATACTTTTTTATTCATAAAATATTGCTTTAAACTAGGGTCCTAAATGAAAAAAACTGCTATAGCATATATATTCTTTGAAAAAAATTTATGCTTAACAAATCATTCAAAATTAATAAACTTTTTTTAAATGCGAAAAAATCACCCCTCCCAGTCACTTTCATCTAAAATATACTCGGTTGTACTATTTTTGAGAATTTTTTTTTGAAGAAAGGATTGATTATCTATTGCTGAAACAACCCAAAAAGTCTAGATTTAATACATTTTGGAGGTCCATAGTGGGATGATCCTTCCAAAAAAAATTGCTAGTCGATAGTCAGCCAAAATTTGATAAATAATCCGTTGCTCTATTAGCTTCGAGATATACATGTTGGAGGTCAAAAAATTAAAAAGATTTCATTGTGTCTTATATATCCTACATGAGTCTTCGAATTTGCCACGGGCATTTTGCTTTTCGCTGGATTATCTGCTTCAATGTAGTGGAATCAGTCTCACAACACACTTTGGTGAGAAGCTTAGCCCTGAAATCCCAAGCCTCGGCCTCCAAAATTGTGCGATAGTATCTTCTTAGGGTATCTGCACAAACCAAAGTAGAATCAATAGACATGTAGCTTGCTCTCCCCAGCTCCTCCGACCGAGTGAACAACTCATCCGTGTTCAGTTTGAACACTAAAAGGAGGTGGGGACTCCCAGCATACCTAAATCGGATAGTGAGGGGATGGTTCTTCAGGGGTGTGGATCTTTGTGTATTCCAAATAATTAGCCAAAACTCTCTCCCAGATCACAACAACGGTTGTCTAGTTGGATCCAAAAAAGGAGTCGTTTCTAGACAAAAATCAAACAAAGATTTAAAGGAATGATCCAAATTTAAGACTTCGTGAACCCAATCTCCATCTGTCCATGATTGAAAGTATGCAAAATTTTTGGGAACTAATTGTATCCTCACAAATCGATCTACTTCTGACATGTATATGCTATACAAATTAAGATTAACATGATCTTAATTATATTTTTTATATTTAATTCTAAATTATAAATATATTTTATTCACAATTTATCTCGACGAATTTGAGTCCTTCCTTCAATTTTCTTTCAAAATTTTGTTAACTTAATTTTTTTAGAATTATAAAAATTTATGTTTATTCTTACTTTCTTAATACAATAAAAATATTAAAAAATAAATTAGTAAAAGTATAAAGATAATTATTAAATGTTGTGCTCATATTATTATTTTTAATATTTTCTTATATTAAATAAATAAGGGAAAAGTGATATTTTATAATAATTTAGAAAGCAAAGTTAATAAAATTTTCAATGGAAACGAGGGAAGGGACTTGAATAATAAATCAAAATATTTTATGGACTTTATATATTTATAGTTTAAAATTATATAAAAAAATTAAGAAAAGTTTATGGACTAGTTCAAAGGATGGTGTTTGTTTTATAGAGAGTTCTTTAAGTTTATGTCATTGCTCTCAAGTGACAACTTCCACTGCATGCCCTCGTAGAAATAAATTAATACAAAAGATGTTAGTGATGCTAAACCAGCTCTAGTGCAACGTTATTAAAATCGAATCGGACCAGCCAGTTCGACAAGTTTAACCGTGAATCGGTCGGGTCATTCGGTTCGATTTTGTGTCAAAACTAGAAATGACGTTGGACTGGTTTGAATCGGTAAAAACCGAAAAGCTGATGAACCGGATAAAAATCCGGTTCATTTTTAAATTTTAAAAATAAAAAAAATAATTTGAAAACTTGTGTTACAATGCATCTAATTTTGATTTGTGTGATTAATGCATAATTACGTAATTAATGCAGAATTATATAATTAATGCAGTAAAAAAGGAAATTCAAATGCAAATAAGGATGGCAAATATGAAGAAACTTAATAAAATAGGAAAAACATTATTTAAAATTAGAAAGAAGTAAAAAAGGGAAATATTAATATAGAGAATAAAAGAGGAAAGATAAAAATGAAAATGGAAAGAAGTAAACATAAAAATAAAAATAAAATGAAAAATATCAACATTTGAACTGAAAGAAAGGAGAAAATAGAAAAGTGAAAAAAAAGAAAGTTAAAGAAGAAAAGGAAATTAATGAAAATAAAGAAAAAAAAGGTAATTAAACACAAAAATAAAAGTTTTATCTGAATTTTATCGATAACATAAAACTAAAACTTATTTTGAATACTATTCTTTTAAAACTATAATTAGTTTAATTATTATAATTTATAATTAATATGTTCATATTAAAGTTTTCTACCTTCTTACAAAATGGTAAAGTATATTTAAAAAATAATATAACATCATTAGTATTATATAACTAATAATAATTTATCAATAGTCATTATTTTAAATAAGCATTAACTTTTTTATATACAATAAATGATATTTTAGATTAATATCTAAACAATAGTATATTTTTATTTATTTTTAACATATTATATAGTATTAATTGTGTTCTATATTTTATATTAGTACAAATAATATTATTTTAATAAAAAATATGTTCAACCTGATCAAACCCGATCCGACCGATCCAACTGTGACCTAGTTGGACGTCTGATTCGATCTCCGATCCGGCCATGAAAACATTGCTCCAGTGTTACTACTTGTCTAATGAAGAAATTATGGCACACTTCATTTGTTAGATGCTACTTAGATATAAAGTTTTCAATTTATATGTTGATGTTTATTTCTTTTCTTACTAAACCAATTGAAATTTATGACATATTGGGAATCTACTTAGACTAAATTATTCTATGAGTAGTTCAGTTTGAAATTTCTCAAGTTTAATTCAATAGTATTTGAAATTATTTTTTTGGTTGCCACCTTAGACACAAGTATTGCTTTAAACTAACTTGGATAGTCATAAATCTACATTTAATTATGATAGATCATGTTTGAATTTTTTTTTCATGCACGGAGAACTGAATTTGACACCCATATTTTTAGTAATATGTTAATATTTACATCATTTGGGACGTTTTAATCAAACGAAGGGCCAAAATAAAAAAAATTAAAACTAAATAGAATGTCCCCCGTCACAAATCACAATCGAAGTTTTGTGTTGCTTCTCAACATGATGCCACAGCCACAACAATGGAGGCATTAGGTGAAGTTTTTTGCTCTCACTTAAGCTTTCATCTCCACCCATGAATCCTCTTCAATCTCCCTTTGAATCCTCAATCTCACAAGGATCTCAAATCAAGCTCTCGAATTGTTTTCTTCAATCCTTTCAATGTGTTCCTAATATTTGGGCTTCTCGATATGTGGCATTCTATTGTTTCTCATAGGTGCTCCTACTGGTCATTGGAGGTCGACAACGAAGTGGAGCAGGAAATCCTATGTGCTGGAATTGTGCGGAAGAGATAATGATGACGTCAAAACCTTTATTGTCTTATGAATTATGCTTGTGGATATAGCAAATGTATTGTTCCATCAAGTATTTCTAGATATTTGGGATATGAGTGCTCTTATGAACACGAGTTCCTCTTGCTTTATGAATTTTGTATGCATTTATTTTCATTGTAATAGCTTTCGTGTTGTTAATGTCTTGAATCTTAATTTCAATAGTAAACTTATTTGGCATATACACAGTATAACATCTTAAACAATTAGGATGCCAAAATTGCATGTCTCGAGTCTTTGTCGCTCGGACAAGTCTTCACAGGGAGGGGCCTAAAAGGGATTGATGCGAAGTGTGGGATAGAATAGAAAATGACCAAAGGTTAGGGGATTAACCAGGATCAATCTTCTGTAAAAGTTGTCTTCACTTCAAATCTTAATATTTATAAACCTAGCACACTCCTATTACTGCAAGTATACGGCAATCATCGAGTACTTTAGGTATCGATCCACAAGAAAATTTCGTTTTCACACTTTTATTGCTATTGTTCCTCAGTCAAGCTCTTGCGGTTAGGGGGCTTGACACTAGAGGTCCAAGCCCTAACCGGAATAAGTGAGGGGTAATCAATAGAAATAATATTTTTGTTGGTTTTTATAATAGAGAAGGCATAATTTAAAAGAAAGTAACTTTAATGATGAGAGGACACCAGGACCCTGGGTTCACCTCTGAATCACACTCATCTACTCTTTGTCATGAAATCATGTAAAGTCGTCCAGACCTTTACACCACGAGTCAAGGCAACCCTGCTCTCGCGGTGATTGCTCAAACTTTTATCTTTCCGCTCTCGCGGTGGAGGTTCAAGGCTTGACCAAATGTAATCTGGTCATGGTCACACACTCTCTCTCGGAAGAGAGCTCACCATCTTAAATCCCGATAAAAGTATATAAATCTTGACACCCAAGTTCTAGAGGGGTGTCGCCTCTCAGTGTGCACTAACCTCTTTTCCAAGGGGACCTAAAGGTTCACTCAGAGAATTTCTCAGGTTGAAGCATTATCCTGCTCTCGCAGAGATAACCTGATCAGTAAGCTCTAACTCAGGAGGCATAACCTGGACTAAGGTTCTCCCAAACTTCATCACTAACCTCTCGGCTCATTGTGTGAAGGTGGCAACACTATAAGGCCATTATGGACAATGTGCACTTGGGAAAAATCAAACGAATAACAATAAAACATAAAACAAAATTCATCATCACAATTCAATACACGAGATCAAGTGGACGATAAAGAAATGAAAGTTCAAAGCACTTCAGAGCAAATAGAGTGAAAAAGAGTATTCCCCAAGATCCCGACGATAGGAGTCTAGCCGGACATCTTGGGTACAAAAATTACAAAAGCAAAATTACATCCAGCCAACATAGTGTTTTCCGAAAGTTAAAGTACAAAATAAGATAAAGTTCTGGCCATCCATCCTCCTTCTCATCACGTCATCTCCTTCTCCTTTTATATTCCTCTTGTCCTCTTCAGACCTTCTATTTTGTGCTTCCCCAAAATCCGGAGGTGAGAAGATCTTCAAAATTCAAAAAATCTCAAAATCTCACCAAGTGAGAGATCAGCTCCGTAAAATCCGGGTGTCAGTTGTGGAGGTTACCCTGGTTCCTCGGCTGCAACCACAAAAATGGAAGGAATTCAAAATTTTGAATGTTCAAATAACTAAAAATGTGAAATCTGGTTAAAACCTTCTTAAAATAGCTTAAATTCCCAAAATCCAATAATGATGATGTTGAATATTCATGATGCGAAGTAAATCAGCATAAATTATTTACAAAAGTAGAGATTGGGGTAAGCTTTTCGGGGGTTGGGTCAAGCTATTTAGGTATACCCTTTTCTGTCATCAGGGATCCAAGGGGATCAATCCCTGTAGTGGTTCTGGGTGGAGCCTCAAAAACCTTGATGATTACGAGATTTTTGTTTCCTTTATGTATTAAAATCTTATATAAAGCTTTTGTGTAGTTTGGATTAGTCTATATCTTTTATCATCTATTATTTTCTTATGCATCAAAGAAAGAATTGTCACTTTATGTGGATATAGGTTAGTTGAGGGCCAATCTTGTTAAATCTCATGCATTCTTTATGCGATTATTCTTTCTCGTATATTTCTCGCAACATTTGGAACATGAATTGTGGTAAACAAAGTCCTTTAATATTGAATATACAAATATCCTTATGAACAAATGAGAATAAAAAATATTTTTTTTTATCCAAGTTAAGTTTTAGCTTGTTTCACTTATTGAATTAGTATAAATGCAACCATATTAACAATGTCTAGCTATGAATGTCATGTACAACAATGGAGTTTATCATAGTCCAAAAAAACAAATCAAATGTACGAGTAATAATCAAATGTATGAGCAAAGAAAAATCACTTTACATATAAAAAATTCACAAACTGCAATATAGCAAAAATATATATGACATTGGAGACAATGAACTAGAAGAGAAACACACAGAATGACAGAAGAAAGTACATCCAAGCTTGGTTCATACAAAATCTAAGGATGAAATATTTAAAAGAAAATATAATATGAGAACCATTCTTAAAAAAAGTTTTGAGAATCATCCTTTCTATTTTATGCTAGTCACTTGGTCAAAAATAGTATTTAAGTTATTTGTTTGTCTATTTGATTAAGAATAGAAGAGTTTTGATGTTGAACAGTCTCCTTGAGTGATTGATGCATGTTATACACTAAGCAAACCACTATTGAGGGTATTGTATGTTTATTAGTGCTTATTTGTTTTATTGTTCTGATGATGTATTATTCCTTTTGGCTCTTTAACAAGAGTCCTAAGGAGGTGTTTTAGTATAGATCATCTTTTCATATTACATGATAATATTGTATTAAATTATTTGGACTCGTTAAGTTGAAAGAGAGAGAGAGAGAGAGAGAGAGAGAGAGAGAGAGAGAGAGAGATGAAAAACACTTGTGTATCATCAATTTATCCATTCAAATTCCAAACATATTTATAAGTATCATAGTTGTTCTGATAGTTATGAGTTATGATACATGTAAAGAAAATTATCGGCTACTACAACAAAAAAAACAAAAACAAAATGATCGTCTTGGCCTAATTTCTTATTGCTAGAGCACATCAACTCGAATATATATATATATATATATATATATATATATATTATATATGTATTCACTCACGATAAAGCATTTTTTGTAGGGAAATCTTAAACGATTGTTTAAGTCTGTTAATCATATAACCAAACAATTGTTATCAAATCTTTTGGAACACCTAATTAGGAAAAGAAATTATCTATAAAATATATAAATTGAATGTCAACACATATAACATACTGGAACTTTGAGGGTCTCACTTAAAGTTAGGATTCGAATACAAATCTTAAAAATACTTTCAGCATCTTCTTATCAATCCACTCAAAATTGACGAATTCACCTAAGAGCTTGAAGATCATAACAACTCGATCTATGCATGACCACATCAAGATGATCATAAGATAAATCAACAATTAGGAATCACATGCATTATCTCATCAAATACGAGGGTGTCGCACCCAAGGACGGAACTAGGATAAAAAATCAAGAGGGACTGAGATATAAGAATAATTAAAAATATAATTAAAGGTAATAGTTTTATATTAAATAAAACTGGTTATTTTTTTAATTTATTTAGTACTGCAACTACACAATGACATAAAAAGTAATTAAACAATTACACCAAAATAATTAGTAACTAATAAATGTTAATAAGAGAGAAAAATATATGAAGCTGTGAACTAAATCTTAAATGCATTCTTACAACCATTATTCCACAAATTCAGAAGTGCAAGCACTGGACAGATACCAGCATAGTATAATGTTGTATACTTATTGTTATCTAGCTTTGTGGTTTGTATTCTTGTGTGCACATCATTGCATGTAGAGCTCGATTCCTTTTTTTTACACAATTAGTTGGAATTTTTTTGAACTTTTCACCTTACTTCCTTTTGTCCTTTCATCACTCAAAAAATTGGTTACAAAATTATTCTCAACTAAAATCCATTAAATCTCAATTAAATCAAGTAAGCTTTATTATTTTGCATATATATATTTTTCACTTTTATAGTTATGTGATTACTAATGTACATTAGTTCTCTTATTAATTTTTTGAAAAAGTGTGATTGTTTAGAAAGATATTGAGAAAAAAATATGTTTTTTTTACTTTATATGATATAACTACGACAAGTTAAAGGAAATTAGCTCATCAATTTTAGTATTTAATATTTTTTATGATCTGCTTGTTTAATATATTTTATTTAAAATATAAATAAATTAGAAATAGTATGCTAAACATCTGGGTGGATGGAATTCTTGAGCGCATTTTTTATTAAATTTATCTAAAATATTAACATATATCTTTTAGTGATAAATCAAATATAAGTATATATATTATACAATTGTTTGTTTAACAATTAAGTGCATAATTATTATTGTTATTGGATACGTTCAAACAATTTAAACTAAAATTTACATTAAAATTCATAACATATAGTCCTAATCTATTATTCTTGTTATCAATTTTATTTTTAAAAAAATATTCATACAATGAGAAAATTTTAAGAAATTTCTCGAATTCAAAGTTTGAAGTTAGACTAATTGTAAATACTAAAAGTTTTCTTCATTGTTTAGTGAATCCGCTAACAACCAGTCCTGACTTCGCCGTTGCACGTGTTAGGAGAAGATGAAATTAAGGAGAAGAATTAAAAGAAAAAAAGAAATTAATTTGATGAAATATTAAAAGAGAAGAATTAATAGAAAAGGTAGAATATTTATGCTTGTGTAAAACAAATCTCAAGAAATATAATTAAAATGAATATTTATTAAATATAATTGTAATACGTCAATTTTTAAAATAATAATAATTAAAAGATAAGATGGAAAAAAATATAGGATAAGATATTATTATTATTAGGATTAGGAAAAGACTAAGGGTCATGGTCAAATTATTATATTAATATTTTTCTAATCAACTTAATATTTCTAGTCATGTACAAATTAGTTTTTAAAGATTTCCTAATCATATAAAAAGTTATCTTAAGACATTATAATCATATACAAAATCATTTTTGAGAAGTCCTAACCACATTCGAAATCAACTTAGAGAGATTTTTTCCTATAAATAAGGCTCAACCATCTTATCACAATTCTCTCTCTCTCCTCCTCCTCTTTTCACGATGTCACAATATCATGGAGGAGGAGATCAAGAAGAAGGTTCGTCGTGGAGGGGGAGAGAGAGGAGGAAGAAGAAGGCTCATCACAGGAGAGGAGCGAGGCGAACGATCTAGGACATGGAAGTTTAATAACAAATCAAGGTATGTAGTTAGGAGCATCACCGTAGGATTTTTCATGTGTATGATAAATTTTTTATCAAGATTGAAAGTAGATTAGGGATCCGACATCAAGGTCATAATTACTAAAAAGAGTTATTAATTTAATAATATCCTAATCAACTTTGGGAGTACGAACACGAACCGCATCCTAATCGACACGATCCTAGTTTGATGGTACAAGAACGACTATGGCGCTCAAGATGTGGGTCACGTCCCGCAGGCACCATCAGTGAAAAAGGGGAAATATGCTACGTCTCCCTTTGATGTGGGTCGTGTTCTCGGGATCGAAGATGATAATGACACCAAACACTAGACCTGACACGAATTGTGTCATTCCTCGGCACAGGTCACGTTAATAATAGACAAGCATAGATGACTAATGCATATCGTGTTCTCAGAATGCATTGGAGCGGAAGGAAATGGATTGTGTCGCACCATGACGTGGGTTGTATTCCTCGAAGACACCAAGATAGAAAACAAAGCTGATCAATTAACGCCCTGGACAAGGGTCGTGTGCCTACTCCGATGTGGACCGTGTTCCTTAGGATGACGACAATGCATGCAAACCCTAAAAATGGGTCGTGCCAACCTGATGCAGGCCATATTACTCCAGCAGACCAGACATAAACCCATAACACGTAAAAAAGCACGGACCTGGTCAACTTGAACCGGTCACATCAAAGTGAACCAAATTTAGTATGACACGGGTCGTGACTCATTTTGACATTGTTCATGTCAAGTCCAATATGGATTGTGCCGTTAAACCATGTGAAAAATGGATAATGTCCTGTACCAACACAGGTCGTGTTTCCCATATAAAGTTGATAAATAAGGAACCCCTTGTTTATGTTTTATTGTATCATGTTGCTTGATTTAATGATGGTTGGATGAGTCATGACCTAAAAAGGAGATTGTGTCCAATATTTAATAAGGTTAAAATGAATAATGCATGTGACTAAATCTATTTGTAAAGGATATAAGCTGGTTCTTGACAAATTGTTAATGATTAGTTTCTTCGGGGGCTGAGGATTCCTTCGAGAATTGAGAGTTCCTTTGGGGATTAGATCAGTTTCTTCGAGGACTGAGAGTTTCTTTGGGGCCTATACCAGTTCCTTCAGGGACTAAGGGTTTCTTCGGGAACTAATGTTCATGTATCTTATTGGGTTAGAGAGGGACCCCAAGCCTAGCTAGTCTTAATGGCATACATAACAAAACTAGTGACCTTCACGGTTGGTAAAGACTCACTATTGAATGTTAATGCTTGAATAACTTAGGACAATATAAGTAGAGAACATTTTGGTGCCATTTAGATTGAGATTAAGTGAAAGAATATGAAGTTATTCTTAAAATTTGCCAAACACCCATAGGATTAGGAATAAGTTGATCAAAATCTCGATTTTTAAAACCACATCGAAAAATGTGAAACCACTACATTAAATCTATTCCTAAGGACCACAATTAATAACTTTCTCTTTTTTCAACTTTATTTTTATTTTTTAATTATAATACTATATTAATGTAATTGAATATTTATTTAAGCTTATAAATTAATGGTGTAAGCAAAGTACCATACTATACAATATTATCAATTAATTGATAAATTATGAATAATGATTAATTACTATATTCTTATAATTAATAATTAATTATATGTTATTATAAATGTAGTGAAATAAAAATTTATATTTATTACTAAAAAATATGTGCATTAGTCAATATAATTAAAATTATCCTAACATCACTTATTTTTCTAAATATTATATTTTATTATTTTCTTTTACTTTAATCCCACACTTACCTAATTCAAAATTTTGAAATAAGTTCACCTATAATTCTAATATGGTATAATCTTGGTCTCTCTAAATTTTAATCTCAATCCAAACGACCCCTTTAAGATTGTCACAAGTTAAAAGTGGCTTGAATATATTGAACAAATAAGATTATGGGCATCATGAGGTAGATGCAATTGATATTTTTGTCATCGATGGACCAATGATGAAATGAAAGATTGAGCTTTGACCAATATTATGTTATCATAATGCAATTTGATGTTCTTACAATGGGATAACAATGTTATAGTAAGGAAAATAAATGAAGAAGTGAGATGCAAGAAGGTAAAGTAAATTTATTAATCATAAAGCTGGTTTTCTTTATTATATCTCCACACATAGTTTACCAAATTGAATTATTATCCTTAACATATTTAGCTTCATAGCTAATGGGAGAATTACTTCCCCTGCTTTGATCCTGCAGACAAAATATGCTTATTTAGATGATAATGGCACAACGATGACATGATGATGTTCGTGATGAGATGACTTGCACATGACATAGGTCCTTATTATAGTTATCGATCAAAGTCAAGTCAAAATGTAAGTTCATAGCGTATTCGATAGGGCATTCTGCTAGGTGACGGATTGTGCTTTAGTGGGTGTTACGGAAGGTATCAGAGCCTAACAAGAGACACTTCTTAATTGTCTCTAGGAATGCAAGATCCATGTGCAAAGCAACACGAATAGTTATCACGCCATAAAAAAATATTAAGGTTTTGTATACATATAAGGTTAGATGCTATCAATAAGTGGAAGATTATTAATGAGAGAAAGGGAGCCTACTTAGAAATTTTGCTAAGTAGGCTCCTTAGCGATGATCCATATCGTCAGATTCGAATTTGACAGTTTAGATCAAATAAAAAAATTTAGAATATTTTTTAAAGATTTGATCTCGAACCGTTAAATTCGAATATGATGGTCTAGATCACTGCTAAGGAGATTACATAACAGACTACTAAGTATGCTCCCTAACCTCTTATTAATATATAAATGACATACGATGATAGGATATTATGTTTTATTCTCACAAGCGTGGATCATGGTGATATTGATATTCAATGCATTTGAGGATGATGAAAGGATTATTAAGTCTTTAGGTGATATAGATTTATTTAAATCATGAGAATAAAACTGAATGAATTTTAGGGATTTGTACTAGAATTTATTTCCAAAAAAAATGTTTAGCATAGAGAACCAAGATTTATCATACATGAGGAGTTATGATTTGAGTTGATATGATATTATTCCATTAAATAATATAATCTGATTCTTAAGGAGGTTATTTAGGGATAGTACAATTAAGAAAACTTTGAGGATGAAATGACTATAAGTGATCTTTTAATATAAGTAGATAGAAAAAAAATATATTGAGATTACAATTTTAGATGATCAATTAGTAATGACATGATTAAGAAGTTATTGGATTATCATGATTTTGATAAAAATATTGAAAAATAAAAAAAAAATTGATAAAGTCTAGATGTCATGTCTAAATTCGAGAATAAAATTAGTTTTAAGGAGATTATAATATAATACTCTCAAATTTTAAAATAATAATAATTAAAGATAATATGGGAAAATATAGGATAATCTATTATTATTATTAGGATTAGGAAAAAGATTAAGAGTCATGGTCAAATTGTTATATTAATATTTTTTTAATCAACTTAACATTCCTACTCCTATACAAATTAGTCTTTAAGGGACTCCTAATCATATAAAAGATTATCTTAAGGAATTATAATCGCATACAAAATCATTCTTGAGAAGTCCTGATCATATTTGAAATCAAAAGAAGTCAGCGTTAGATGGTACAAGAATGATCATGGCGCTCAAGACGCGGGTCGTGTCCCACAGGCACCATCGTTGAAAAAGGGGAAATGGGTTGCGTCACCCTCCTTGACGTGAGTCGTGTTCCCGGGATCGGAGATGACACTCACACCAAAAACTAGACCTGACACGAATAGCGTCGTTCCACGATAGAGGTTGTGTTAATGGTAGCGAAGCAGAAATGACCGACAAAGACCGTGTCTTAGAATGCATTGGAGTGGAAGGAAATAGACTGTCGCACCCTGACGTGAACCGTGTTCCTCGACGACATTGAGATAGAAAATGAAAATGATCAATTAGCGCTATGAACATGGACCGTGTTTTACCATTACGCAAAATGTGTTCCTCGAGACAACAACGATGCATGCAAAGCCTAAAAATGTGTTGCGCCAATCCGACATGGACCGCGTTGCTCAACCAAACCTAACATGCACCCGAAACACATAACATAACACAAGCCTAGTCAACTTGAACCGATCGCGTCAAAGTGAACCAAATTTAGTATGACACGGGTCACATCTCATTTTGACATGGGTCATGTCGAGTCCAATATGGATGGTGCCCTTAAACCAGGTGGAAAATGGATCATGTCTTGTACCAACATGGGTCGTGTTTTCCATATAAAGTTGATAACTAAGGAACCTCTTGATTATGTTTTATTGTATCTTGTTGCTTGATTTAATGATGATTAGATGAGTCATAACCTAGAAAGGAAATGATGTCCAATGTTTAATAAGGTTAAAATGACTGAATTTATTTGAGAAGTGTATGAGCTAGTTCTTGATGAATTGTTAATGGCCAGTTCCTTTGGGGACTATAAAGTTCCTTCGAGGACTGAGGGTTCCTTCGGGCTTAGTTTGGCAACTGGAACCAGGCCAGAACCTGGGCCTGGTTCCAGTGGGTTCTGCCAAACGACAAGACGTCTGGCAGAACCCAGCACAGAACCCAAAGGTGAGAATCTGGGGTCACGTGACCCCAGATTCTCACCTAGCGGTTCCTGCTTGCAGCAGGAACCGCATGGTTCTGTTTCGAGTTGACAGTTTTCTTTTTTTTTTTTACTTTTCTGGTTTGATGTGACGTTTATTTGAATTGTTTAATTTCGTTTTTTTTTTCTGTTTCACTCTAGCTCTTATTTTTTTTTCTTTTCTTTTTAATTTATATTTCATCTTTTTTTATCTCTACTTGGCTTATAATTTTTTCTTTATCTTAATTTATATTTAAACATCAATGATTAATTTAATTATTAATATTTAGTTTATATTAAAATTTTAATTTTATAATAATTTAATAATATAATTACAAAAAATATTTAAGTTTAATAAAATTTTAATTAAGGTATATAAATTTCTCTTTTTATTTATTAAGCTTTTATAAAATATTTCTTATGTTAATGATTATTTTTGTCATTTTTATTTTTTATTTAATTTATTTATTTTGAAAAATAAATTATTTTTTAGTTCTCGTAAGTTCATCCAAACATTTGTGGAATTTATCATTTTTAGTTCATCCAAACACAATTAGAATTAATCTATCAAATCAACTATTCATTGGGAACCCGAGAAAAATTGGGTTCCCATTTCCAAACGCAGCCTCGGAGTCTAGATCAACTTCTTCAGGAGTTGAGGGTTCCTTTAGGGACTAGACAAGTTCCTTGGGGACTAAGAGTTTCTTCGAGTGTTTATGTATCTTATTGGGTTAAAGAGGGACCCAAAGCTTAGCTAGCCTTAATGATGTCCGGATCAAAATCAAGGGCCTTCACAATTGGTAAAGACTCACTATTGATTGTTAATAATTGAATAACTTAAGACAAGATAAGCAGAGAACATGTAAAGATAGTATTAAGTTAAACGTGACATGAATATATTGAACAAATAAGATTATGTGCATCATGAGGTAGATGCAATTGTTATTCTTGTCACTAATGGATCAATGATGAAAGAAAAAATGAGCTTTGAACAATATTATGTTATCATAATATAATTGATGTTCTTGCAATAAGATATTAATGTTATTGTAAGAAAAAAATGAAGCAATAAGGGGCAAGAAGTTAAAGTAAATTTATTAATCATAAAGTTATTTTTCTTTACTCCATATATGATTTACCTCGATTAAATTATCCTTTACATATTGAGCTCCATAACTAACTGTCTAAATAGATGTTGTTGATGCAGTGATATTATATTCATGATGAGATGACTTGCAAATGACATATGTCCTAGTTATAATTTAAATATTAATTTTCGCAATGATATATTTACAATATTGATCAGTGGATCGATCAAAGTTAAGTAAAAAATGTAAATTCATAGTGTATTCAGGATGACATTTTGTTACATGGTCCGTTGAATCTAGGATCCCGAGGGTGTTTTGATGATCACAAATTTGTAAGAGAACTTAGTCAGTACTGATGAACTTGTTGAGCTGATTTCTGTAACAGGATGTTTTCAGGTTCAGAGTTGATAGGTCGACCAAAACTAAAGGAATGGACGACTTGTGCACACGAAAAATATATCAGAAGAACTACATGTGTGCAGTGGTCGTCCTAAGCATATGAAGCGGTCGACCAACATTAAAGGAGAAATACATATGGAGAGGTGCAAAAGGATGACCGATCGACCAAAGATAAAGGAAGGATGACTGGAGCAAAGGGCTTAACGGGAGAGGTCGCCCGATGATGAGGAATGGGCGACTGAAGGCAACATCTTTGTTACAAGGGATGGAGATCGGGCAGTCCTAGGAGAAGTGGACGCCTAGAGAAGACTTAGCCGAAGGAGTCTTGGCTAAGCAGAGGGGAGGTTGCCCGAGGTTGAAGAGCGGACGACCGAAGAATTTGAGGATGAAGGCAATGGACGTCCAAAGGGCTTAGAGTGGAGACAGTGGACGATCAGTAAGATTGTCAATGTTGAGAGTGGTCGTCCGAAGGACTCAAGGTGGAGACAGTGGACGACCAGTGGACTGCCAAGGCTGAGAGTGGACGTCTAGAGGGCTCAGGGTGGAGACAGTGGACGACCAAAGCAGAAGGCAG
>LTAE01000983.1:0-24118 GCA_001647135.1 Pontederia paniculata | reverse complement strand
GCCCCAGTTTGCACTGGATAGTTTAAAAATTCTACAAATAGTTTCTACATTTTCATAGATTCAAATCCCATTTTTTCTGTTTTTTTAATTTCATATTTAGCTTTATTCAAATGTTATTTTATATAGTTCCACTAATATAATTTATCTCTTGAATTAAACTTTTTAATTAACTTAAAAACTTATCTATATTCACTATATTGTACATTTCTGCTTACTAACTATGAAGATATTATATAAATCCATTTATTTTTCTATTTCATGCAAAACATATAACTACGTTTTATAAGATATATTTTCCATCTCCTTTTTTAAATTAATCCTTAATATAAATATTGATCATGCAATCTAAATCTTTCAATGTATTTCGGCGAATGAAAAATTTTGATGTGAATATATGAATAATTGTGTAATATATTGAAAAGAAATCTTAACTCCGGCAATCGTAGTGATGAAGTGCGAACAAAATGTGTATGTTACGATTAACATAGGTGAAATCAGGACTGAACAAATATTTTTGAGACCATGTGTAATATAATCATATCATGTAATATATATCCGTATATATATATTATTGTCATGGGTGCCACATGGACGAGAACGTGGCGAACGGGGAATCCATGGCATGCAACAGTGGTGGCAGGTGGTCGGTCCCCCAGTGCTCTTCACGCCTTCCACCACCCAAATCATAGTGCTCCCTATTCCATGTACTAACAAGCTTTTTAGTTTGCATTGTGCACCATTGTGCATCAACATTTTTTTTTCTTTTTTGAGGGGTGCAGTCAAATTGTATTAATAAGAAAGTGGCAATTTGTGCATCACTATGCAACCCCCATATGCTACCTCTTACACACAATACCATGTATAGACGACAACTTATACAAACTCGATCGTCCATGCGCGCGTGATCAAAACCCACCTTCTCTCTCTCTCTCTCTCTCTCTCTCTCACATACACACACCTCAAGTAGAAGTAATTAATTGCTATCCACATTCCCAAATTGCTATATCTCTTCCTCCACCAAACCCCACACCATGTATCCATGCGATATGCTCGAGGTCTATATAAGCACTGCACCAACTCCCTATAGAACTCAGTAGAAACACTACCTCTCTCTCTCTCTCTCTCTCTCTCTCTCTCTCTCTCTCTCTCTCGATCTCTCTCGATATATATATATATATCCTCACATAGATATATTATAACTAACAAAACATGGGAGAGGTGCAAGTCAAGGATGTCTATCTTGTTAATGGCTTGGACTCGTGCAAATGGTACGAGGAGGAGATCGACGACGATCTCAAATGGTCTTTCGCATTGAACAGGTGATCGATTAATACTATTTTTGGTTCGTTATGTCTGGGCTAACTTTGATCTTATATGCATGTAAGTTTGTGCTTAAATTTAGAGTTTGCATGTATGACAGCGTGCTGCACAAAGGAACTAGCAAGTATCAAGACATAGCACTTCTTGACACCAAGCATTTTGGCAAGGTTAGTGATCATCCTTCTTTCTTTTCATTGCTCGGTAGAGAAAACAAACCATGTGTAATGGTTTTTTTATCCCATTTATTATCGTTAATTTATTTTGCATGTGAAATGAAGGCGTTGATGATCGATGGTAAGATGCAAAGTTCCGAGATGGATGAATTCATTTACCATGAATGTTTGATCCATCCTGCCCTCCTATGCCATCCCAAGTCAGTAAAGCTTCTTACCATCATTGTTATGATACATCTTGATCTGTATTATTCCATTTTCTTATTTTCAAACTTCTGTATTTATTCCCTTGATGAGGAATATGTTGGAATTAACTACTTTTGATCATTGCTTGTCCTAATATGGTGACACAAATGATGATATATAAGTAGCTAGTGGCATGAGCTCCCCAAAACTAATTAACTCCTTTTGAGACCACAATATTAATTATATGTATACTGCATGCAGCCCCAGAACAGTGTTCATTATGGGAGGTGGGGAGGGGTCCGCAGCAAGAGAAGCACTCAAGCATAAGACCATCCGCAAGGTGGTGATGTGTGACATTGACCAGGTGCCACCTTCAACATCCATCAAAATTTGATGACTATAATGGTGTAACATGCATTATTATTATTATTATTATTATTATGACTATAATGGTGTAACATGCATTATTATTATTATTATTATTATTATTATTATTAGATATATACATGAATATTGTTTAACCATTAGACACGCTGACATGAGATGACATGGGAGGTTTGCAGGAGGTGGTGGAGTTCTGCCGGAAGCACCTGACGGCCAACCGCGATGCTTTTGCTAGCGACAAGCTTTGTCTTGTCATCAATGATGCCAAGTAAGTATAAATATTATATGCAGCATGCGCACTTGATTGAAAAAAACTGCATATCTTCGATCGGAGCTCACGCTCGTGCGAGCTCGAATGTTTTACAAGTAAAAATTAATAAGCATGAACATATATCATAGCTAACGACATGATGCCATCTTTTAATAATTAATAAATCCAATATGTATATATACAACACACACATATATATAAGATTTTGAATTTTAGAGAACATGCATGTAGCAAATTAAGAATCATAAGCATCAAGGTGGAGGGTACCATTTAACAACCATATATATATATATATATATATATATATATATATATATTAATAAAAATATTCTTTACCTCCTCAATCACAGAATGTTAAATCTACGATAGATAAATTTAGAAAAAAGAAAATTTAACATTCATCGTATAGACCTTTAACATTAATTATAACCTTATAAAATCTCATAAACTTGTTAAAAACCTATTTTGTATTTTAGTTGGCGAACTTTTGTGGCTCCACTCCATAATATAGACCTTTAATACGAAGTCATCCTTTTTTTTAGTTCACTACTATTTAGACCTTTAAATAAGCTTTTACATGATACTATATCCAATTTTTTTGAACTAGTTAAGCCTCTTTCAAAATTATATATATAGCAACGAACTTTACTGATTTAAGTTTCTGATTTCTATTTCAAAGGGTCGAGTTGGAAGAGAGGAAGGAGAAGTATGACATTATAGTTGGAGACTTGGCTGACCCTGTGGAAGGAGGACCATGCTATCAGCTATATACAAAGTCCTTCTATGAACAAGTGCTTAAACCAAAGCTCCATGATCATGGAATTTTTGTCACTCAGGTAATTATTACCAATGAAAGTAAAAATTCACTACAATCAAATATATATTAGATTCACTAATGCAAACTTAATCAATCATTTTCCTACTCCCTTTGTTTTAATTAGGCTGGTCCAGCTGGTGTTCTTACACACAAGGAAGTATTCTCATCCATTTACAACACTCTCAAGCATGTCTTTAAATGTAAGCTCTACTAATTAATCTTCACAACACTAACCATTCTATTTATACCTCTTTGCATTTGATCAATGATGTGCATCTTTAATTTGCTGCAGATGTGATTGCTTACACCGCTCATGTGCCATCATATGCAGACACATGGGGCTGGGTTATGGTGAGTTGATTAATATGCATAGATCACATGATATCAATATGTTGTTAGTTAATGTCGTCCATGACAACTGATCACTGTATGATCTTGTCATGTTTGCTAAGGCATCTGATCAGCCATTTACTCTTGATGCTCGAGAAATCGACAAGCGGATCGGCGATCGAATCAGTGGTGAATTGCTCTACCTCAATGGCGAATCAATAGTTTCAGCTACCACAATGAACAAAAGTGTTTACCAATCGTAAGTGACTGAATGCTGCGAAAGATCAATAGACAGTGTTTCAAAGTATGGATGGGGTGAAACATAAATGGATCTAACTAAGCTTACTTTTTTCTAAAAAATATTATGTCGGGTGTTGCAGATTGCTGAATGAAACGCATGTTTACACAGAAGAGAATGCAAGATTTATCCATGGACATGGGATGTCTTGCTATGCCCACGTAGGAGCTTAGATTTTGTCGTCCCAAACGGATAGTTAGTTCGATCTATGTTTAGGGAGGAAGAGCTCGTGATCATAAGAAAGCTTGGAAGTGAAGCAAGGGAGATGATTACAAAGTGGTATATCATACATATGAAGAAAGAGAAGCTCAATATAAATGTCTAATTCTTTCTTTTACATACAAAAGCCAGGTGAAGGGAAAAAAAGGTGTAAACTGTGTCTTGATCACACCTCCTACCATATATTGTGAAATAAATCTGGAATCAAACCATTTGATAAACAGTTATTTCCTCTTTAGGTTTTTTCTCATTTAGGGACATAAAGTTATGGAGCTAGCATGGATCAAATACGTGGTTAAATTTTTATGGCCCCGCCGTTTGGTCGAAGATAGAATTTGGATTAATAAAATCTTATATATCCTTTCTTATTTTACCAAATATAGATCATAAGATCATTTTTTTTCATAAACTCCTTAATTTAGATTAAATAATTATACCATATAGGTACAATTATTTATTCCCTAATAATTTGATAAATTTATACACTATTGTAATGAACCTTAGGTCCTTTTCACTTATCCAATAAAATAACTAACTTTTTCAACTCAATACAAAATAAAAATTAAATTCTCTTATCTTTTAAAATAATGAATTCTAAAAAATATTAATTATTATCTAAATTTTCAACTAAATGGCTCATCGATGTTTAACAGTATGAAAATCTTTGGTTCGTACATTTTCATTTCTTGCTTTCAAGAAAAGAAAATGAAACAAGAAGATGCATTGCAATTGAGTCCCTGGTGCTGGGAAATGGGCTATTATGCTAGAGAAGCAACGAAACCCTGAGCTTGTGATGCTCGTGGGCTGGGTCAATGCATATGTCGAAATTATCCTCAACTACAAATCATCTAAAAAATAATAATTTATTATTTCAAATAAAAGAAGATAGCTGAACTCATAATATGAACCTCGTTAAAAAAACACAACATCCAGTAATAAAGATGCAAATATCGAAAATCAATAATGAAATTTAACAAAATGTTAGATAACACAATAAAAAAAATTAAAGAAAATTTCAAAAAAAATACTGATATAAAAGGCTTCAAAAACCAATCAAATCAATATTATAATTAAATAGATATTATAAGCACTATCTACAGTTGGAGTTGTCAAAGAACATTTCGAAGGAGAAAAGTTTAACAATAATATGTCAAAAGTTCTTAAATTATCAAAAGCTATAATACTTATTTAAAGTAAATAACTAAAAAAATTCTAACATAAAAGTTAATTAAGATGGATTAATTGGTCTTCAACTTGGGCCATGGCTTATTGTTATTTCCTCCTCCAAGTAGATTCTTTGTCCATGACTCAAAGTTGTGGCACTCAAATTCATGAATAAGGCTTTCTTTATATACTCAATTTTTTTTTCTCTCATAACCTTCTTTATAAGGTCCAAAAGTACAATTGCTTCCAACATTTTGAATATGAACGCAATATTGAAAAAAAAATGTAACATCTAAGAAGAGATGTTTTTTTTCACATGGATGTGCACGGTTGGTATTTTGGTTATGTGTAGTGATGTGATCAAAGGTTTTGGATTTAAATTTTCCTTCCAAAAAGATTTTCTTTCTTTTTCAATTTTTTTTGGAGATCCAAATTTTTTTTAAAAAAAATCCAATTTTCTTTTTTAAGGTCCATTTTACCTCTTTATTTCTTTGAGAAACTACAAAAGAATTTTTTATTTAAAAGAAATTTATCAAAGTGGTTGATCAAACTTTATTTAAACACAAGAAACACAAAGATGCCTATGGTTTCTGAGATGATGGTGATTTTTTTATGAAATTTAGAAAAAAAAAAATAAAGATAACTAGAAATCTATAAAAAAATCAACTTTGATACCAAACGTATGAACCTATTAAAAGAAACGAAATCTAACAACAAAGTTGCGAATCTCGAAGTCAACAAAATTCATTAAAATATTGTATACTACAACCAAAAGAATTCAAAGAAGTCAAATGAGAAAATATTGATCCAAAAATCGTGCTAATACTATACTCTAATGAAAGTTACAAATAAGAATACCTGCAACCAAATCGAAGTTCCCGAAAAATGTTTTGGGGAGAAAAAGTCTATTAATAATATGGCAAAAGTTCTTTATCCATCAAGGATATAAAATTTATTTATAGTAAATATATAGCTAACAAAAGAAAATCCTAATATAACTATTTATGATAAAATAATTGGACTTCAACTTGGGCTATCAGTAGCTGACTTGTAACTTTTTATTATTTTTGCTCTTTGATATATGTGTGAATTCCTCAAAAAATTCCTCAATAATTATTTTATAAACTCACATCTCTAAATTCTTTTTCTCTCAAAGTCTCATCGTAGAGTGTCAATTTCCTGAATTGTTGTAGAGAATTGCTTCAATCAATCAGATCTGGAGAAGATGCAAGAAGAAGAGAAGAAGAGAGTTGGCGGGAAATTTGACGGAAGAGCTACTTTCGTATTAACCAAGTAAAAAGATTACAACGACCCATTTTATAGTTGTGTGCCCACTATTTATATTGCCTACATGGACACAAGAAGCTTCAGTTCTAACCTCCATTACAAAGCGCTAATTACAAAGCGCTAATTACAAAGCTACATGGACCCATTTCTAACCTCCATTACAAAGCGCTAATTACAAAAAATTATTATAACTAAACTAATTACAACAACTCAACTAATCAATTCGTCAACACTCTCCTTCAAGTTGGATCTTTGTGAACATTCAGTAGATCCAACTTGGCAATAAGATGATAATGTTATTTGTAACTAAGCCCCTTAGAGAAAATATCATCTAGCTGCCATTATGTGCTGATAGATGTAGGTCGAATCAATTGCTTCTTGATTTGGTCTCTCATAAAGTGACAATCCACCTCAATGGGTTTTGTCCTTTCATGAAAGATTCAGTTTGCAGCTATATGCAATGCTGCTTTGTTGTCACAACTGATGCCTATAGGTTTCTGTATACACACTCCTAACTCAACAAACAATATGTCAATTCACATTATCTTTACTACAGTTCTGCTAGACTTCAGTATTCTAATTCTGCATATGATCTTAAATTGTAGCTTGTTTTTTAAATTTCCATTCAACAAGTCCTCCAACTTTGATACAAAAATATGTAATCGACCTCCTCGCATGAATACATGCAACCTAGTCAGCATCACAATAGGCCTCCATAGTATTGTTTTTCTGCTAAAAAAATACCTTTTGCATGTTCACTTTTAAGATACCTTACTATTCTAAGTGTTGCTTCCATACAAGTCTTCTTAGGTTGCTACATAAATTGACTCAAATGTTGTACAACAAATGATATGTCAGGTCTAGTAATTGTGAGGTATATCAACTTCCCAACCTTTGATAGCTGCCAGGATCAGTCAGGACAGGATCATTAGAAGCCTTCTCTGGAAACAACTTGTCAAATTAACAAAAGTCAAACTTAATGTTTTGTTCAAGTGGCACAACAATCACCTTTGCTCTCCCAATCCTTGATTCTGTAATTAAGCTGAGAACATATTTACTTTGATTTAGAATGATCCCTTTTTTAGACCTGAGCACTTCTAAGTCTAGAAAATACTTGAGCTCTCCCAAATTTTCAATTTTGAAGTTGTTCAAAACAGATTTGGCCGCATCTAGTAATTGTGCATTGTGTCTTGTTATGAGAATGTCATCTACATATACAAAAAAAACCACAATACCATAGTTAGATTTGTTTATGAATAAAGAGTGGTCCAGCTTACTTTGTTGATAGCCTAATGTTAAATTCCACCACTTGACACAACGGGGTGCGAAAGATGAGCATAGGCAGGCGATGATGGTGATGTGGCGAGGCGAACGACGAACAAATAATATTGGAATCCACCGAGAACCTTGGAATCCACCAACGATGTCGATCTGCAAGTCTTTTTGCTTCAATTTGATAAGAAAAATAATTACTCTGGAATCTACCATAGTCACTCTAGAATCCACCAGAGTCCTTCGAAATCCACCGAAGACAGCGTGAATCCACACGATAAAAGATACACGAAGTTCAATTTGAGAAAAAAATATTCAAAGTCTGATTTTATTCATATCAAAAGAACTCTTATATAGAGTTTTACAGTTAGACTTTGACCCTAACAGAAAGATATAAAATAATTAGCAAATCCTTCTAAAATAACAAAAAGGAAATAAAAAAATAACAATCCTAACTAATAAAATATTTTAAACTAATAATATATGGTACTACATCAGACTCTCATTCTTCAAAGAAATTTATCCTCGAATTTGGATTGATGTGCGATGGTGTAACTCAGATGAGATTCGACTAACAACTTGATGGATGCGATGTAAAAGGCTTGCTTGAGACCATATAGGGACTTCTGCAATCTACACACACTACAAGAAAATCAAGAATTTCTGACAGAAAATAAGAAAAAATCCGTCAGAAATGCCGTTTCTGACAAAAATAAAATGTCAGAAAAAAGTTGGTTGGTAAAAATCTTCTGACGGATTTAATGTCCGTCAGAAATTCTGAAGGAATTTACCCGTTTCTGACGGGTAACTAACCCGTCAGAAACTTTGAGGGCCCAAAGGCCCCTCAGAGTTTCTGACGAGCCACGCAGTCCGTCAGAAATTCTGAAGGGCAGAAGCCCCTCAGAGATTCTGAGAGAATTTAAATCCGACAGAAATATTTAAAAAAATAAAATAATAATAATTTATAGAAAAGTTTAATTGACAAATAAGTATGCATGTATATTCCTTTGTGCTAGAAAACAAAAAACGTCTTCATAAAAATAAAGAACTTTACTAAAATGTAAATATGAAAATGCTTTCCAATATCTAGCCAACATCACCGGCTAATTAATTAAAATTCACAAATAAACCTGACTCTACAAGAAAATTAATATTCAGAAAAAATATATTATTATCTTTAAAAGTAATTATATTGTACAAGAATAAAATTGAAAATATTAAAAGCCATTACAAATAATTAGAAAAATATTATAAATAATTATAAAAAGATTACAGAATATTTATCTGGCGCCGCGCGGCTAGATCCTGCTGTCTCGATCCGGCCGATCTCGTCGCCGTCGCCGCGGAGCAGATGAGAAGAAGAAGAATGAGGAGGGAGGGGGCGACCGGATGAGAAGGAAAGAATGAGGGAAGAAGGAGGAGGGAGGAGGGCGGCCGGATGTGAAGAAATGAATGAGGGAAGAAGGAGGAAGAGAAAAGAATGAGGGAAGAAGGAGCAGGGAAAAAAGAAAAAGGAAAGATGGGAAAAAATGGAAAGAGAAAGTGTGATCATATAAAAGAGAAAGTGGGATCAGGTTTATATATATATTAGTGATGAATTTCTGACAGGTGTAAATCCATCAGAAATTCTGACGGATATTATTATCTGTCAGAATTTCTGACGAAAAAAATATTCCGTCAGAAATTTATTTCTGACGGGTTCGTTACCCGTCAAAATTTCTGACGGGTTGCGGACCCCTCAGAAATTCTGACGAGCTTTTTTCCAGTCAAAAATTTTGACAGGTCGAAACACCCGTCAGAAACTCTGAGGGAATTGTTTTCCCTCAAAAATATTTGTAGGTATTTCTGAGGGATTTTTTTTCGTCAGAAATTTTTGTAAGAAATTTACATTTTTCTTGTAGTGACACCTGTGATCTCCCCCTTGGATTGTAACCTTGTGGCAACTCCATATATACCTCTTCAAACAAGTCTCCGTTAAGAAATGCATTATTCACATCAAGATGGAAGAGAGGCCAACCTCTTTGAGTAGCTATTGTGAGCACTGATCTAACTAACTGTAGGCATCTTGGCTACTGGAGAAAGTCTCCTTATAGTCAAGACCTTCTTTTTGTGTGTACTATTTAGCCACCAATCTAGCTTTATACTTCTTTATATCTTCATAGACTAATAGCTTGATTTGGTATATCCATTTGCATCCAATAGCTTTCTTCCCAAGAGATAAGTCAACTACAATCCAAGTACAAGTCCTTTGTAGTGCATCCATTTCTGCATTCATTCCGGAGAGGCTCTTTAGCTACCCCATAATAAAATTGTGGTTCATGGATAGCATTAAGACAAGTGAGAACTGGTGGAAAATGACTATAGGATACAAATTTAGATAGATATAGGATGAGCTGTACCAGAAGAAGACTTGGAAGTAGAAGGAGTATTAACGATAAAGTCACTTAACCATGAAGGTGGTTTGGTAATTCTTTTGGGTCTAGAAGAAATTGATGGATCAATTTGAGATAAGGTGTCAGGATTTAGAGAATTATTTTGAGAAACATGAATCAATTCATCTAAAACTTCATATGAAACTCCAAGAATTGTCTCAAAGGTAATTGTATCATCTGTCATTGGCAAAATAGAAATCAGAGATCTCTTTGGAGGAAGATAAAATGGATCAAACTAATTAGGAATATTATTATCAGATTGTGAAAAAGGAATTGATGCTTTTTTAGAGAAAGGAAATTCAGTTTCATGAAATATGACATCTTTGTTGACAAACACAATATTCGTGTCAGGATTTAGGAACTTGTAATCTTTTTGGACATCTGAATACTCTAGCAGCACAAATTTAGATGCTCTACCAAAAAAACTTATCGTGGATGTTAAGTATAGTTGCATAGCTTAAACATCCTATCACTTTGAGATGATCCAAGAAAGGTGGTGTAGCATACAACACTTCATATGGTGACCTCCCATTAATGATTTCCAAGGGTACCTATTAATAATATGTACTCTGGATAAGATACTTTACATTCTTGTTTTTTTTTTTCTTTTGATTTTGTGATCCTCCTGAATTCGCAGCTAAGAACAGAGTTTGATTTTGCCAAGGAAAATGATAGATATTCTTTCTCTACTGCTCTTCCTCCACAAGCATTGCAAAGGCTTGATTAATTGTAAGCCCCGACCTCATCAAAATAATATGTGATCTTGTTGAATAAGTCTCATATAAACCCATAAGGAATTGAAACAACTTCAGCTGCTGGAAATATTAAGTAGAATCAGCTGCAGGAATCCCCAATGAGGGAATTATAGTAATAATTCTTTCCACATAAAACTAAATTTGCTATAACAATGAGTACTTTATGCAAAACCCTGAGAAATAATGGGCAATTCCCTTTGTAAGTGATTGACTCTAGTGCTATTCACTTTGTTAAACCTTTCATTGAGATCATTCCGAATAGTGGCTACATCAAAAACATAAGCATTTCTCCCTAGTAATTCATTAGACACTGTGTTGATTAATCAAGAAAGCACAATTGTGTTCCAACATTTCCATCGGAATCACAGATTTGGTTCGAATTGATTAATAGTGCAAGATCCATCAATAAACCCTAACTTATGTTTAGCAAGAAACATATTAGCAAAAGCACGACTCCGCAATATAATTCTCATACCCAATTAATTGAACAGTACCAACACTAAACTAGGAGTGTCTAATGGATGTAGATAAAAAGGATGAGTATGATCTAATGCAAGAACTGCAGATGATATTTCTGAATTCATGGAAGAACTAGAAGTGGAATTCATGTTGTCCATATTCTTGAATGCAAAAAGAAAAATACCAAAGAATTCATATCAAGAATCACAATAGACAATCAGATAATTGATGGATCAGTGAAAGAAACACCAAGGATCTCAAGAACAACAATATTGAAGTGCTTCAACTCAGAGAAATTGCATAACCAAGATGAGAAAGAAGGAGCAGATACTTCTTGCAGATTTCTGCAACCCTTATTTTCAGAGATTACGATTCCAGTTGAAGATGATTCTGCTCAAGAACTCTGATCCTTTCTCAGCTGAAGACTTCTCGACGATCTAATGCTCTGATACCATGTCAATTTCCTTAATTGCTATAGAGAATTGCTTTGATCAATCAGATTTGGGGAAGATGCAAGAAGAGAGTTGGCAGGAAATTTGGGGGAAAAGCTCCTTTCATATCAACCAAGTAAAAAGATTACAACGACTCGTTTATAGTTGTATGCCCACTCTTTATAGTGCCTACATGGACACTAGAAACTTCCCTTCTAACCTCAATTACAAAGAGCTAATTATAGATGTTTATCATAACTAAGTTAACTCAACTAATCAACTCGTCAACATAGAGTCAACTTAATCACAATACGATTTTTTAAGTCCAAAAACACAATTGAGTCCAGAACTTGAATATGAATGAAAAAAAGTCTTAAATAAGTTTGTATTCTAGATATGCATATTTGTGTTTTTGTATATGGGGGAGCGAGGTGATCAACGATTTTATGTTTCAATCTCCACTCCAATAAAACAATATTTTTAATCATTTTTTCTATTCTTTGGAGACCTGATGTTTTTAAATCTATAGATTTATTTTTTTTGCTATATATTTTTTCTTTGACAAATTACAAACAAAATATTAATTAAAAGAAATTTATCAAAATTATTAATGAAATTGAAAACCTAAAGAAGTGATATATCCAAACACAATAAATAGACAAAAATAATGATGACTTTTTTTGTAAACTTTAATAGAAAATTAAATTAAAAAAACTAGGAACCCTATTAATAACTTGGCTCTAATAGCAATTGATATGAAGCTCATTAAAAAAAGACAAAAAGAGCCTAATGGCAAAGTTGGAAAGCTCTAAGATCATTCAACAAGACATAATAAAATATAAAAAAAATAGAATCAAAGAGTTCACTAACACAAGTGGAAACTGAAAGAAGTGACACATCCAAACACAAGAAACATACGAGATTTGGAGATAACAGTGATTTTTTTAATTTTTAATAAAAACAAAATTAATTAACTAGAAACACTATAAAAAATAAAAAAAACCTAACAAGAAAGTTGCAAACCTCCAAGATCATTCGTCGAGACCTAATAAAATATTGAAAAATACAATAAAAAATTCATTGAGATGAGGTTTCAAAAAGTAAATATATGTAATATACTTAAATGGAAATTACAAGGAGTAATACTTGATATCAAGTCAGTGGTCTCCTAAAGTTTTTGATATGACCTGGCTTATTGTAATGATCACAATTTACATTATTGTTTTTTTTATTTTGTGATCCTCTTGTATTTGCAACTCAGAGCAGAGTTTGATTTTGAACAGAAAAATGATAAACATTCTTTCCTCTTCCTCCACAAGCATTGCAAAGGCTTGATTAATTGTAGGCACTGACCTCAGCAAAATAATCTGTGATCTTGCTGAATAAGTCTCATTTAAACATAAGGAATTGAAATAACTTCATTTGATGGAAATATGCAATAGAATCAACTGCAGGAATCTTCAATGAGGGAATTATAGTAAATAATTCTTCCCACAAAAAACTAAGTTTTCTATAACAATCAGTAATTTCTGAAGAACCCTAAGAAATCATGGTCAATTCCCTTTGTAAGTGATAGACTCTAGTGCTATTGACTTTGTTAAACCTTTCATTGAGATCATTCCAGATAATGACTACATCAGAAACACAAAGCATTTCTCCCTAACAAAATTAATTAACTAGAAACCCTATTAAAAATAAAAAAAATACCTAACAAAAAAGTTGCAAACCTCCAAGATCATTCAACGAGATCTAATAAAAAATAATAAAAAAAATCATTGAAACGAGGTTTCAGAAAGTAATTATATATAATATAATTAAATGGAAATTACAAGGAGTAATACTTGCTATCAAGTTGGTGTTAACGTTTTGATGGATCTTGCACTATTAGTCAGTTTGAACCAAATCTGCGATTTCGATAGAAACGTTGGAACATACTTGTGTTTTCTTGGTTAATCAACACAGTGTCTAATGAATTGCTAGGGAGAAAGGCCTATGTTTCTGATGTAGCCACTATCTGAAATGATCTCAACTAAAAGTTTAACAAAGTCAATAGCACTAGAGTCTATCACTTATAGAGGGAATTGACCATGATTTCTCAAGGTTTTACAGAAATTATTGATTGTTATAGCAAACTTAGTTTTTTGTGGGAATAATTATTTACTATAATTTTCTCATTGGTTTTCTGCAGTTGATTCTACTGAATATTTCCCGTAGCTAAAGTTGTTTTAATTCCTTATGAGTTTAAATGAGACTTATTCAGCAAGATCACATATTATTTTGATGAAGTCGGTGCCTACAATTAATCAAGCCTTTGCAATGCTTGCGGAGGAAGAGCAATAGAGAAAGAATCTGGGCAAAAATCAAACTCTGCTCTTAGCTGTGAATTTAGGAGGATCACAAAATCAAAAGAAAAAAAAAAGACAAGAATGTAAATTGTGATCATTACAATAAATTTAAGAAAATTATCAATTTTCTACAATAATGGTCCTAAGTTTATCTTATTTACTTATCACGCCAATACATTCTCCTCCTTTTAATTATAAAGATAAATTATAATGCCACGAATTAATGCCCTAAGAAAAAACATCAACCATTAGGATTTTTTTAAAAAAATGATATAATATAATGGCTAGAATTTGTTTGTCGATGTTATTATTCTTGGCCAAGGCTGCAACTCTTCGTAGAAGGAGCGGAAGGCATAGAGACTCAGGTGGACTCGCCGGATCTTTGCAAGAGAAGAATCACCGATGAATTTTGGAAAAAAATCAGATTGTCGAAAAACATCGGAGCACACAAAATATGATTGCCAGCGTAGAGTTTTAATAGAATTCGTGACTTTCAAAAGTGGTCACTTGTGCTCATCTTCACCCAATTTACCCCATCTCTGTTGTTCCAATTTGCTCGCTTCATCCCGCAAGTATAGTTTTGTTCCTTAGGAATCGCTTAGGGAGCATTCATTCTGACTCGTCCCGTTGGATAGCAGCGGCTGTCAAATGACCACGATAGCATCTTTCTAAACAAACAATTATTAAAGTCCTAACTTTCTTGGACAACAAAAGGAGTCAGTTTTGTTAACTAAAGAACCAAACTTATAGATAAGGTTGGGCTTCTTAGCTTTACTCCAAAATCAAACATTTATTTTTTGTTAACTTTAGTTTCATGAGGTAGACTAAAGCAATCGAATGGAAAAGAATATTATAATCAAATTAGGCACCATTAAGACATTCGACTTATCGAAAAATCATTATGGCACTCGAAGTGAATTTTCAGTAGCCCTCGTGCTGAATTCTTCGTATGTTTGGCAAAATCTAATGCGACAATTTAAATTGGGTGGTTGGATTCTACAGTCAAACAAGTCTTTTGTTTACTTCCATGAGTACACTAAATACAAATTAACAATCAAATGAAAAACAATATTATACTTAAATGAAGACTCGCTTTGGTGTAAAGTGTGGACATCATGGACAATTGACGCGAACAGATTTCGATATTTATTACGATCTTATTATAATAAATTCACTTATTATCTAACTCATAAATTTTTTAGCTCCTTAATCTTTTTTAATTAAATCCTATTATAATATTAGGTAAGGTCTCAATAAATTATGACATAAAAGAAGAATTTGATATTTAATTTTTTGATAAGAAATCAGGTTCAAAATATAAATTAAATAAAAATAAATTGTTCATCATTTGTATTAACTCCGCTAATTAATCTCATTTTTTCGGTCAAACAAAAACTGAACTAATTTAGTAGCACATCTCCACCACAGTAAGCAGATAAAGTGGTCAGCTTGCGCGCGCGCCAGCCAGCCCACTCTGCCGTCGCCGTCGCCGTCGCCGTGGTAGGTCCTCGGTTAATGCCAATTTGTAGAACACATGGGAAGAAAAACAAGTAATATATGTGCCAGTGCCTCACCAACCCCCCGTTCCACTCTTTATAGCTTGACATTCTTACTAACAAGTAATCAAGTGTTGGAATTTACCGATAAAAAAATGAGTATGATTGAACCTGTGATATTGGTGATCACATCTTCTACCCGCCAACGTGGCTCAAGAATAAAAAATCATATCATACGAGTTTTTAAATTTGGGATATAGAAAAATATATTCTTGAGAGAGGATCTTCCTTCTAACATTACTATAAGGCCTATCTAACTTAGCTTAAAACTAATTATAAGTTAATTTTTAAAAAAATCTTCATATTTAATAAAAAATATATTTATAAATTATTAGGATAACAATATGCTAAACAAATCAGCAAGGCCCCCTTACTTATTCTTAAATTATTTTTATTTTTTTTAAATATATTACTCTTTTATTCATATTTTTTAATATTATTATCATCTTAATTAATATTTATTTTAACAAATATTATCGCTCCCTATTAATATTATGAATATTTTTATCAGACATATAACTATTTACATAAAATAAATTTTAGTATTTAAAATATTTATTAACATTAATATTTATTTGATATTTTTATTAATTAAGTTAAATAAATTCTAAGTATGTCTCCGGTTCGATTCTTTTGGGACACTCAAAATTGTTCACCCATTTAGTACGAGTAATTGTGGTTTACTAAATAGGCTATATTTAATCTATTTCAAATGCAAAGATGGCAATGGAAAAAATATGACATTTTTGTTGTGATTTTTTTTAAACAATTCCTTGTAGATTAATTCTTCTCATAGTCACAATGAGTGGGCAACGCCACCTACCACACCCCCTCTTCCCCAGACAGCGACTTGATACAACCATTGACCCAGTCACACTGCACCAACCATGCAATGCGATGGCCATGGAAAGACAGACCCCTGAGCAAGTGTTGGAGCCAATGAAACTTTCAACAAAAGTGTGCCTTCTGCACCTTCTCTCCACCTCCAACTACCAAAACAAAAAGAACAAAAAAAAAAAAAAACTTCTTCCAACTTAAAACTACTCCCCCTTGGACTCCCAACAACGACACCTATTTATAGACGCCACTCGCACTTGCAACACTCCATCCCCTCACCCTTCGCCTTCGGCCTTCTTCCACAGTGCATCACACTCTTAAAGCTTCACGCTCTACCAGTTCAGCTATCCAATGGCCTCTGTCAACGGCGAGACCCGCCCGGTTCGCGTCCTACGCCCCCCCTAGCGCCACCTGGGTCGCCCAGAACATCGAGCGCGGGACTGACACGTACGGGGTGACCACCGGGTTCGGTGCGACGTCGCACAGGCGCACCAAGAAGACGACCGATCTGCAGACCGAGCTCATCCGCTTCCTGAACGCCGGCGTCATCGGGAAGGAGTGCCTCCCCTCGAGCTACGCCAAGGCCGCCATGCTCGTCCGGACGAACACCCTCATGCAGGGCTACTCGGGCATCCGCTGGGACCTCCTCGAGGCGATTGCGAAGCTCATGAACTGCAATCTCATTCCCAGGCTCCCCTTGCGCGGCACCATCACAGCCTCCGGTGACCTCGTCCCGTTGTCGTACATCGCCGGCGTGGTAACCGGCAGGCATAACTCCAGGGTCCTCACGCCGGAGGGCGACGAGATTTCGTCCATCGAGGCACTCAAACGAGCAGGCATCGGCGCGCCGTTTGACCTCCAGGCGAAGGAAGGTCTCGCTCTGGTCAATGGCACCGCCGTCGGCTCCGCAGTGGCCGCCACCGTTTGCTATGATGCCAACGTCCTCGCCTTGCTCTCTGTTATCCTGTCCTCCATGTTTTGTGAGGCCATGCAAGGCAAGCCGGAGTTCACCGACCCGCTGACCCACGAGCTGAAGCACCATCCAGGACAGATCGAGGCGGCCGCCATCATGGAGTACCTCCTCGAAGGCAGCGACTACATGAAGGAAGCCAAGCTGCGGCACGAAAGCGAGCCCCTGAAGAAGCCCAAGCAGGATCGCTACGCGCTTCGGACATCGCCGCAGTGGCTCGGACCTCAGATTGAGGTCATCCGCATGGCGACGCACTCCATCGAGCGCGAGATCAACTCCGTCAACGACAACCCGCTCATCGACGTCGCCCGAGACATCGCCCTCCACGGTGGCAACTTCCAGGGCACACCCATTGGTGTGTCTATGGATAACCTCCGAGTCGCCCTGGCAGCCATCGGAAAGCTCGTCTTCGCGCAGTTCTCCGAGCTCGTCTGCGACTACTACAATGACGGCCTGCCATCCAATCTGTGCGCTGGCGCAGACCCCAGTCTTGACTACGGTCTGAAGGGAGCCGAGATCGCCATGGCCTCCTACTGCTCCGAGCTCCAATACTTGGCCAACCCAGTCACAACCCACGTCCAGAGCGCCGAGCAGCACAACCAGGACGTGAACTCGTTGGGTCTAATCTCGGCGCGCAAGAGCGCCGAGGCCATAGAGATCCTCACCCTCATGATGTCCACCTACATGGTGGGGCTCTGCCAGGCTATCGACCTGAGACAACTCGAGGAAAATCTCCGCGAGGTCGTCAAGCACGTCGTGATCCAGTCCGCGAGGCGAGCGCTGTGCGTGGCCGACGACGGCAGCCTTTCGGAGGCGCGATTCTGCGAGAAGGAGCTGATCCAAGTGGTAGAGAGGCAGCCGGTGTTTTCCTACGTCGATGACCCCGGGAACCCGTCCTACGCCCTCATGCTCCAGCTCAGGGAGGTGCTGGTGGACAAGGCCCTGGAAGGCACGGAGGAAGGCATGGCCGCGTTCAAGAGGATACCAAAGTTCCAGGAGGACTTGAGCAAGAGGCTGAACGAGGAGATCACCAAGGCCAGGGAGCGATTCGCCAATGGGGACTTCGTGGTTGCAAGCAGGATCAAGAGATGCAGGACGTACCCCGTGTACAAGTTCGTGAGGGAGGAGGTCGGCACCGAGCTGCTCACAGGTGAGAAGAAGGCCAGCCCTGGAGAGTTCATCGAGAAGGTGTACGAGGCCATGGGCGAAGGCAAGATTGGGCAGGTTGTCGTGAAGTGCGTCGGAGCATGGCGGGGTGCGGCAGGGCCGTTCACGCCGCGGCCGGAGTCGATGTCGCCGGCCAGCAAGAACCCGGAGAACTGGGGCTGGTTCGATCAGGCGCGGTCGCCGTCCGCCACCAGCGGGAGGGGCTACTGGAGCCTCTGAATCAATTCAAATATTTCCTGGTCATCAAGCAGATCATGTTCTATGTTTGTTTCACTATCCCATACTTAAATTTTGTTTCACCCTTAAATGTAGTATGTTATAGTTTTCTAATACGAAAACTACCACAATAAAATCAAAGTTGGAGATTATATTTTAATCATTATAGAGTGATTAATCACTTGTGAACAATGCTAACAGTTTATTAATTATTGCTTATTATTTCTGAGGTGGAGATTTATTAAACCAATCGACACAATGAGTGATGTAAATATCCAATTTATTAACTCACAAGCCCAATTAATTAATCCGCCTATTAACACTATGATGGCTCAAAGACCTCACTTAAGTGAGTGTGCCATAGATATAAAAAAGAGTAAAATAAAAAATTTGCCCTTTTTCCCATTCACACACTCTTTCTTCTCTTCTTCTCCCCATCACACTCAAACTTAGGGTTTAAGGAGAACTCTTATAATTTTCAGCTCAAGAAAGTGTTGAAGGTGGATTAGGAGCTCAAGAGGCACAAGAGGAACAAAAAGAAAAAGAAAGAAGAGCTAGAGTTTCATCAAGCTTGAAGGAAGAGGAAGAAATAGAATAAACTAGAATTTCTTGCTAAGGTATGTAAAGGAGATTCAATCCCTCATCTTCAACCTCTTCCTATGGATTTGGATGTATAAGAACACCATGTTCTTAGAGTTAAATATGATGAGATGATATGTTAGGAGTGTGTATGATAGATATTTGTTCTTATGTCTAAATGACTCTTTTCTATGTGTTTGATCTGATATGAACCATATGATGAATGTCATGTATCCTTAATATTATAATGATGTTCATATGTCCATCTTATGATCCCTTATACTATAATAACATAAACTTCTATTGTTGGATGATCTATGAACCCTAGAATGAAGAACATACGTCTTAAATGAACATCTATCTCACATATTCTCTAAACTCATATTTTCTTTCTTGGTTGAGTACATTATGAATTGTATGGTGAATGCTTTGGTCTATTATTTTTGTTCATATAATCCTTGCATGATTTTCTATATTTAGCCCATTGCAAATCCATGAATGAAATGTATTATGAAAACCTAGGAATGTGTAGGAACCCTATGGTGAAATCATAGCACAATTACCCACAAACTCTCCATGTCTATGCCCAAATTGATATATTAAGAACACTAGAACATAACAATTCACTCATTTATGAACTCCCTTTACAATGATAGGTTTATGTGTATGAAAAGGTTGAATTTGAGACTGAAATGGGGGTGAAAACGAGTTCTAGGGCAAACATCACGATTGTGAAGGAGTTATCACGGGTCGTAAGAAGCCCTTACGGGCCGTGAAACCTGGGCCGTGACATGAAGTCACAAAACACAGTCTCGATCACAACCGTGATGAATTATCACGGGCCATGACACGAAGAGACCCCAAAGACACTACCTCGGTCACGACCGTGATGGAATATCACAGGCCGTGAAACGAAGAGACTCAAAAAACACAGTCTCAATCACTATCATGATGGAATATCATGGGCCATGACATGAAGATACCTCGTAAACACCGTCCTAGGTCACGATCGTGATGTAGTATCACGGCCGTGACATGAGGAGACACACGACACACCGTCTTGGTCACGATCGTGATGGAATATCACGAGCCATGACCGTGAGGATCACGAGCCGTGATATAATGTAACGGGTCGTGACATTGTGTCTCACGACCGTGATGGACTCCTCACGGGCCATGATGACCAGTAAGTCATATTTAAGCTTTATAAACCTTATTTTTGAGATGCGTACCATGATGTTACCTTCCTAATGTTTGGTCAAATCATTTGTATGCTATGTTTTATGCTTTTGTAAAGTAGCAAATCATGTTTGATGCTTGTGACACACATAAACATCGAATTACATGAGAAAATCATAACTAGGTTAAAATCACAAGATTAATTGCTACGCTTGATGCATTGAAAAAAAAGATGAAGCATGAAGAATTTAGTCGAGGCGCATTGAAGATGGAAGAAGTAGTCGAAGGCACTTTTCGGGAGGCGATGTCCACTCACTAGTGATAATGTCTGTGCTTCCCAATATGGACCCCAGAGAAGGGTTGACCTAGCTAGCCGATATAATGTGTGTCAACGTTAACCGAGACTTATCATGTAAAGCTAATATTTGACCTTATGATCAAGATGTTTAAGATGATGATGATGATGTGAGTCAAAGAGAACTCAAAATGGGTCATATGGCTAATATGTAAAAATATAAATATGAAAAGATGATGATCATGAACATAAAATGCTTAGTATCATTTGTGCTTCATGTATGAACGTTCAATGTTATGCCCAAGTCATGCAAATGTCATATGCTTATATTATCTAAAATGATTTATGCTCAAAATTTATACTTATGATCATGATGACGTTATATTATGACATATATGTTGCATGATAGATGCTGACTTTTATATAATCTAACAGGGGATTTTCACCTTTCATGTTTCTGAATCCATGCAGGCGATGACGCATGATGGACTTGACTATGGTGTGCTCATGACGGTTTTAATTTGCACATCATCATGCCTAGGTCTTGCAGACCTTTAAGTCATTAGTGTTATGTCTAATGAGCTTGTTATATTTATTTTATGTCTTGAGTCGAATGATCCTAAGACGCATGTGATGTTATAGGTTTTATGTTTGACCATGAATTTATGCTCATATGTGACTAGATGTTATATAGATTTATATATATTTTCGCTGCATTGAGCTATTATTATCATAATATCTTGTTCATATTTTCCATTGTAGTGTCTTTTATTAGTTATCATGTCTTCTAATATACGTCCAAAGCACATGTAACGTCATCGAGAAGCTCTTATGGGCTAAGCTCATGAGTGTTGCATTTTGAGGGAGTTACAAATGAGCTATTAGTTTCATTAGTTTCACAACTGCACTTTCCATCAAATTAATCATGCACTACTAATCTTAAAAATTGATTCCACTCGAATAATAAAGAAAATCTGATATATGAAGTTTCCATTAGGAATAGTCAATTAGCAATTGGCAGATTTGCAGTACCACACATTTGTTAAAAGAACAAAGATCTTTTTTTTTTCTTATTGAGTTACGTATCTATCAACCTCATGAGTCTCTTTCTTGAATGGGTCTTGTCCGGCGGGTGATTGGACTTTGGTCATGTAGCAAAAATATGATGAGGTCTCCAAATAAAATAGTAAGCAAGCTTTGTTGGTTCCAGGAAGATTGTTACAGACAATATTTTAGGAACACATCTAATTGAAAAGTTCATTAAGTATTAGTTGGACCTATTCAACTTAATTAATTAAATAGGTTTGACCTGAAATCATCTTAAAATATAAAAATGTTTATGATAATTATTAAGTACAACATGAACAATGCTACTTGTTAAATAAAAAAGAAAAGTTCTTTTGATAATGATGTATTACTTTTCTAATTATTAAACATCAGTTTGAAAATATTGTTTAAAAATGGGTATTATTATCTATAATAATAGTTTTAAAACTAATCTTATTGCATAAAGTCACATCAATATTTTCCTTTTACTTTTCAATACTGTTAAACTTAAAAATTTAACTCGTGACAGTTTATATTTCCGGATTACAGAATGAATGAACTCACTATAGGATCTCATATCCTAGTAAACTTTGGTTAAGTAGATAATTAACTCGGTAGAATTGGTGGACTCGGTTACATCCAAAGGGCGGGTGGAGCTAGGTTTGGGCCAACCCTGAATAATTGATAAATAATTCACTACTAATGGGCATACACATGTTACAGCTTAATTGATAATCTGGCTTGTAGGTTAAGGATATGTGCAACAGGTTCTTAGTCCTGCCTTTTATTCACCTTCTATTTTCTTATTTAACATTTAATCAAATATTGTCTTATATTATTTTATAAAATATCATTTATTATGTTTTAAAACTCTTTAATATTATTATATATTACATTATTTTTTACTTTTCTCCCTTGTATCTATATTTAATTTACCTTTGTTCACCTTATTCTTTATTGTTCTGTATCTTTACTCAAATATTATCATATATTGTTCCCAAAAACAACATTTTAACATATTAAAGTATATTAATTCTTTAAAATGATTATTTATATAGAATATATTATACATTTCAACTTATTAGTTAATTAATATATTATTTAAATTTACTTATGTATCCTCTTTATTTGCTCAAATGATAAGTATTATTGTTTCATAAAAATAAATGTAGTCTATATAAGTCTATTCGGTATGATAAAGAGTGTACACAAATATTTAACACTATATTGAAAAAAAGGCTTATGTTCGAAATATATATTTATTATATTTATATCAATTACAATTATATAAATGCATTTGCTAAAAGATGAGGAGAACATATTATATGGAATTGTGAATAATTATGTCCTCTTGATTAAAATGATGACCCCACCACTAGTACATCCTTCATATGAATTGTATAGTTATACTGCACGCCTTTACGAATTTATTTGCCCAAATATGAAAACCAATAGATTGCTCGCTTTTGTGGGGACTTCGATCGGTCTGCGATCCGTGAAAGTGGAGATGCAATCCCCTCAAACACTTCAAGCACTATATCGTTGGTTAAACAGGCAGGGGCCAGTTAAATAGGAATGCCAAAGTTCTTGTTCGCTCAATGAAACTAATAAACTCTCAATTGTCGCAATTTCATGAGAAGAACTATTAGTTACTAGTAAGATTAAGGATATTTGTAACGTCCCCAAATCCACACCCCGCCAGATGACAAAATATAGACTCGGGATGCTACGACGATGCGATCCTTTGACTAATAATTTTACTATATTGACCAGTCAATAAAAAATTCATAAGTGCGAAAGACTTTAATCAATTACAAATAATATTCAATAAAGTAAACGCGGAAGTCTGAACAATATAAATAGTGTCATAAATCTGATGACTCTAAGGATGACACTAAGACCCTATCATGTGCATAGCATCAATTTCATCACGAGCAAATCTGTAGTCACCAACACCATCATCCACTGTAGAACTAATTACCTATAGGATCATACAGAAAAAGCAGTATTCCATGAGCAATTACGCCCAATGTATAAGACACAAGTAGATATAGAATCATAACGATAAACATGATAACAATAAACATGATGCTGATATAAATCAATAGGTAGTGACATGGTGAGTAAAC
>LTAE01000982.1:44459-64831 GCA_001647135.1 Pontederia paniculata | reverse complement strand
TTGTTATTGAGAACATGCTTTAATCCTATAAGGATTATCAGTGTTTTGAGCTATTGAACAAGTGCAGACTTTAATTCTATAAGGGTTATTGGTGTCCTTGGTTATTGATAGAGAGAGTAGGCTTTAATCACTTGAGGGTTATTGGTGCTCTCTCTGAGTTTAATTGTTATTGATGGGTCTCGAGTTGACTCATGACCTAGCTAGCCATAATGGTCCCGGATTGCTAGAATCTTCATGTACTAATAATTGATAATTGATTGATTGAAAGTAGTTGATAGAAAATGATCGATTGAAATGATTGATTGAAATGAAGCGACAAAAGAATAGAATGATATTAATAAATTGTTAATTGTGACAGAAAAAAAAGAAAATTGTTTAATTATTCCAGATTATTATTCCTTATTATGATCTTATTACATATTGGGCGTCATTGCTTACGGGAGGTTTTATCTTCCCTGCTGATTCTAATTTTGCAGGCAACATAAATTGCTAGGTAGGATTGATGGTTTTTAATGAAGCCTGTGATGGTCAACTTGCACATGACATATGATCCTGGTTAATGTGTCACTGGTCCAGCTTAGAGTCTTTTATGAAATAAAGAGGATATTGAACTGTATCATTTAATATTTTGTCATGGTCTATTGATGAATTTTAGTCTCCCATTGAAATTGATGAAATCGACTTAATAGTATTTTTCTATACGACAAAGATGGTTAATTTTAAAATATGGTGTTTATATGATGTGACCCTGGAGTTGACCAGTCAAATGGCCAAACTAAAGGTAATGATATAATGTGGTGGCGTCTCCAAAGTCAAGATTATTGTCAAGTGGCAAGGTCTGATTTTGGGGGCGTTACAATTATTGTCATTATCTCGCATGTATACTGTCACAACTTTGCTTGAATATCTGTATCTGAATTTGGTTTTGACTAATTTTAGACACACAACATCATTGCTCTTCCTATATGCTTAATATTATTAGTAATACATCTAATTTAATATTTTTTATATTTCAACGATGTGCTTCTTTTATATATGTGAGAATTTAATATTCATGTTGGTATTCCCGAAACTAATTGAAAGCATTCAACTCCAAGATTTTCCATATTTATGAGTTTGTGCATAAAATCTCTTCCTATCATTTTCAATATTCTATCCAAAACACCTTATCAAAATCTTCAAATGAGATAATTCCAATTGCAAGGCTTCCTCCCTTATCCACAAATAGGACCACTAACTAAATTCAACTCATGTTAGGGATTTTTTTATTTATTTAATCTTCATTTTGCTTTGATAACATAAATTTTAGTGAAAAAGAAATATTTATATAAAGTATATCAGATTAATAAAATCAATTCCAGTAAATTTAAATTGTTCTTCTACTATTTTTTATTGCTTAAAATTTGATACTGAATAAAAGTTAGGAAAATATTTTTAACTAGGACTTGAACCCCTTGAGAAGGTGTCAACAAGCCCCACTAAAAATTGCTTGAAATATCATATTAGCTAATAAAGTATATGTCGTTGTTCCGGACAAATATATGCTAAATATAAAGTCATATTTATTTATCTAATTTATTTCTTTTCTCTCTCCAACATTTTTTTTAAAAAATAGAAGATAAACTAGAAGACTTTCTATGAGCACAATGAAGTTGATTTGTGTCCCTACTATTTGTCTTTAGTGGTACTGGTTAATATTGATATTTAAAAAAAATAGTACTTTAACTATTTTAGTTGGGGAAAAAAAGAGAGAAGAATACAATTATAAATTTTGATTTTGATATATTCTTTTTTGTTATATGAAGTTCTATTTACCTCTTGTTAGTCCTACAAATTATGTTCAACTAGGAACATAAATGAAGTTTAAGATAATCACTAATTCACTTCTCTCCCAGTTAAGGGGCCAAACAACTAAAGCTTTTGTTTGAGGTCCCACTAATTTGAGAGTCTTAATTTTTAATTATTAGTGTGTGCTATTTTTATTTTCAAATTAATTTTACTTACATCGTAGTTAATTCATAACTAAATATATTGCTTCTTTCATGGATTTTTTTCTCTACATTTAGTTTTTTTATTAATGAACAATATTATAACTAATTTTAGTGACAACTAATGCAAATCTCGTTATTACGTATGGAGTTGGTTTCTTATTTATTGGAAAACTAACAATTTTGCATCTCATTAACTAAAAATATTCAAATAAAATATTAAATTTTCTATTTATATTAAAATATTTCATACTAGCACTTTGCTGTTCTCACGCCCATACAATAAATTCGGTCACAAGATTCTGCAAGTTGCAAAATATCTTGGGAAGTTTTCTGGTAGCGGGACCCAAATGCGTAGACAAGGTACAACTTTGCTGGAAATATATTAAAATATATATTATTGGATGAACCTACGGATTTATATCCTAAATGAACTCATATTAATTTGAATAAATAATTTCTTTATTGTCTAATTTAACACAAATAAATAAAATTCTACCGTATATATCCTTTGTTTTAAATCTATCACCAAAAGCTAATTTGTAAAATCCTAATGATTGTCAAGATATTTCATATGTATATAAATTTATCAGTTTCATACATCAATTATTTTTCAATTAATTTAATTGACATGCTTTATATTATTTTTGTATTTTTTATATATCTCAGTAACATATGTGATATTTTGCTCTTATTTTATTTCTTTTTGCTACATACTTATTTTTCTCATATGTTAAAATAATAAAAATTTCGATCGAAAGTAATATATGCCGGATAATTATTAATCTATAAAAAATGATCCTTTTTTGGGTGATTTTTTTTTCAATTTCAAATAATTCTTTTGAGAACTTATACTTTTATATAAATTAACATAAATCATATATTATATATTTTAATATCATTATTTATGGCTTATATAATTTGTCAATATTTACTCATAAAACTTTTATGAAAAAATATCTAAGTCTTCATCGGCTTCTCGAGTTATTTTTTAAAATTTAAAAATCACATTGATTCTTTTCAACTTTAAAACTTAATTTTTTTTTTGTCGAGACAGACTTTTTAGGGTTTTTTCATTTTCTTTTTGTTTACAATTAGAGATTGTCATATATTTGTTTTGATAATTATGACAAGATATTATCTACGTGGGCTCGTTAACGTCCAGCTAAGCGGACGAGTCAGCTCCACAAACGACCAATAACAGAGTGCTGCGTCGGGTTTGCTTTGCGGCGTTACCAAAAATGTTGTAACAACCATCACCGCCTCTTGTTATCACGACACTCTCGTGTGCTTCTTCTCGCTCGACTCCACGTTATGCTCCTCTTCCTCCTCCTCCCATCAAAAGCAACAGTTTAATCCGCTCGCAGGCTGTTCGACGAAATGCCGCAAGATGGCTTCGGTCGGGACGCCCTCCTTCTTCCTCCTTCCCTGCTCCTACACCTCCGCTCGCCGTAGCCTCCCTCTTCGCTCGCCCCCGTTATGGTTGTCCACCTCGACGCCGGCGANCGAAATGCCGCAAGATGGCTTCGGTCGGGACGCCCTCCTTCTTCCTCCTTCCCTGCTCCTACACCTCCGCTCGCCGTAGCCTCCCTCTTCGCTCGCCCCCGTTATGGTTGTCCACCTCGACGCCGGCGAGGACGGTGTCGACGAGGTGGTCGAGGTGGAGGCAGAGAGCCGAGGATGGGGTCGAGGACGCGTTCTCGCTGGACGGGCGGGGCCTTGACCTGGAGGCGGAGATATTCGAGTTCATGAGAGGCTCCCCGCACCCCAGTGAGTTCCCGACGCGGCGGGAGCTCGTCGAGGCCGGCAGGTCCGACCTGGCGGAGGCCGTCGCTGCGTGCGGCGGCTGGCTCGCCTACGGATGGGACCTCGGTGGGGGAGAAGAGGAGAAGAGGGGAGATGGTGGCCGCGGCTGGGCCTGGCCCTCGGATACGCTGGGGAATTCTGCGGTCCCGAGGGAAGATGGAAGGATGCTTCAAGAAAGGGTTTCGAATTGGAATGGTTCTTGGAGTGACGATGACGTTGTTGCTTTCGATGCCGAAGGGGATCTTTCTGCGGCGGAGGCGTCTTCGTCGGGGAGATCGTTGTGAGCTCTGTTTCTGTCATAATAATTTTCTCGCTTCTTTGCGTTATTTGAGTTTTCTTAGTTGGTTGCTGAATCCTAAAGGGAGGCTGTGCATCTAGAAGATGATGCTGGGATTGAGGGCATCCTTAGTAGGCTGGAGAAAGAGCGTAACTTGGCTTTCGGTGTGGATTCGAAGGGCAAGGGCTCGCGCACACGAGAGTTGGGGATTAGCGCTGGACATGGACCGAGTAATACTTGTGCGTTCATCTCTTTCAATTTGGATATCCACTTCTCTGGTGGTTTGTTTCTGCATATTGATTTGTCATTTCTCTTTTGAAGATCTTGATTTTAAAGTTGTTCATTGATGATGCCAATGAAATGTTTTCCAGTACACGCTGGCAGCAGCATCGAGCTTGTTGAGATTAGAAAAGGCTTTTGTCTTTTAATTGTTCAAGTCTGTAGATTACTACTAGTCTTCTTTTTTGCGGATTTTTACTTGAATCCCGGTAATGAATCATTTGCTCATTCATGAACAAAGGTCATCCTTGGATTTGGTAATTGGTCTATTAAACCCTTATAAGTTGAGACAGAATTAGTTATTTGATAAGTCAAACCCAATCCACAGTAAGCAGTAACCACAAAGTAAATCTCTTACATATTCTTATTGCAACATCATATTTACTGCAATTTCATTTTTTGACATTGTTCTTTATAGATCAAGTTCAGTATACCTAAATCCAACTTGGCCATGAATGTACATGACTGCTACGATATCGTAATGTAGAGGCACATGTTACATGCACCACATCAATGCATATTTGATCTTGATCACAGAAAGAAAGCCATAAACTGCTCCAAAATACCACTATTTTTTACTTGTTATTGAAGAAATTAATCCGTGCACATTCACTAACAAGTTTTAACTAGAGTTTTTAGTACCAAAATCCCAACTTTTAAGGACAAAATCTTCTGAAAAAATATTGTCATTGCATATCTTATTGACAATTTTTTTGTGCAATAAAAGGATCCAATTTTAATTAAACTAAATGTAGCTCTAGTTTCTGCTGCATGTTGTGTTCATTTAAGTCCTCTGCCTGCTGCTCGAAGTCAATGGATCTATGGGCATAAGTAAACGCATCTACATTTTATCATTTGTCGTTCTATCATCATTTAAGCTCCTGATATTTGATATATACTCTCTTTGACCATCACTTCCTACTATGTCCTTAAATATGTAAATGATACTGGCCCATTTTTCCCCAGATGGTCTATGACTCCGATGAATTTAATTAGTACTTCTGTCTATGCAGCATTAGTTAATCGTACACAAACTGGCACTAGTGCTGATGGAAGTGCGCCATCACAGTATGATGAGATATTTTTACAAGATTATGAGGTAGTTAATATGCAAAATGGAAAATTAGGGGACGTCGATGGTAACAGAATGTTGCAGCATGACAATTGGAGGACATGGAGTGTTCAAGTATCAGGCTTTCCTGCAAGAGATTTTGAAGGTTGTTTTCTCTATATTGTGCTTCTGGATTTTTAATATGTACATGATTGTAATAATATTTGTGCTTTTGCAGCTGGTGAAATTATCCCAACTGATAACAAAGTTGCATTTGATCATGATATCCAAACTGCTGATTTGGTGAGTAGTGAGAATTACATTGGCAATTCAGTACAGCCTACTGAAAGAAATGAGTTGAACTTCGATAAAAGCAACATACACTTACGGCTTCAGCACCTAGAGAAAGATCTCACTGCTGCACTTTACACACTCAGGTCAAGGTCTGGTGTTGTAATTTCGCATAAGGTATGGCACGTTTTGTGGTTCTTTTTTCTATCTGATTGGAGTACATCAGCAGATTCAAAGTCTTGAGGTGTCTGGTAACCTCCCAATTAGCTACGTGGAACTAAGAACAATGAGATATGATACATACTGAATATGGTGAGAATGCTTATGTGGTTTGATAGGTTACATTTTCTAAAAAAGCAGAAAAGGAAGTGAGTCTCTTAGCCAATGTTAACTGTATAATTTTAAAGGTGGTTAACTCATCGACTTACAACTTGAATTCTTAGATACTTAATCAGTTCTCTTCGTAATAAAAAAAAATTGGACTAGATGATTAATTCATCAGCTCAAACATGTATCATCGTATCAGTATAGGTTGAGAGGCCCTGAGTTCAAATCCTTACAGAGTTTTTTTCCCCTTTACTGGTCCATGTGATGGGCTAGACGAAATATGTTCGTCGTTCCAACATAAGGGGGAGTGTTCAGAATAGTAAATGTAAAGAGGATTATCTTTCTAACAAGTTAAAATTTTGGGACAATTAATTGGCTCATTGACTTAAAAAGTTATCAATCAGCAAAGTTTTTTCCCTCGAGCAGCTAGGGTTATGAGGCTATCCCATCACTCCACTAATTTCTTTTCTTGCGGCGGAGAATCTTCAATACCCAAGTTTGTTTCCTAAAAAATTTACTGATCATAATGTGGTCAACGGAATTGGTTGTCTGCTTCTTTCATGAAGAATTGACTCAAATCTACCTGTCACGTTAGGATTTGTGCATGATTGAAAATTGGATAAAAGATAATGTGGTTTATAAATATGCGGTAACAAATAAACTCAGGTATAATTGCTTTATGTTTCCTTGATCACTGAATAAGTGATCTAGTCTGAAGAATTGATCTTCGAACAATAAGAAAATGTCTAGTTGTATTTATGAGAATTGGCACTTCTTATTTTTATGTAATGTTGTGAGATCCTGATTGTAGAAAGTATTTGGATCCTCATTATGAGTATTTGTATCCAGGAAAGATCATTAAATGAACTGCACAGCCTATCTGATGCTTGGGAGTTTCAGGAGAATGAGATAACGAAAGCCAAGGATAAGCTCCGTTCTATTCGTGCAAAAATGGCAGTTATTGAAGGGAAAATGGCTCTTCAAATTATGTATGTCATGCTCTAAGTTTGATTTTGATAACTGTCTCTTAAAATCTTGCTTTAGTAAAGCTAAGCTTATACTTCAGAGAATCAAAGAAAATAATGGAAGGGAAACAAAGAAGACTTACGGCTGCTGAAAATGCTTTGTGCCTTCTTCGTACTGCGTGCATTATTTGGCCTAATTATGCTTCAGAGGTTCTACTAGCTGGATCTTTTGATGGGTGGACCACTCATGTAAGTTTTGAGAATTTTTTTTTCCTGTTCATTCAGAATGTTTATTTTGATAACTATTTCTTGATTTTGTTTTATCTAAATCATCAGTTTAATCCTTTTATCTTATAGTATCAATCTGAGATCTCATTTGTACACATAAGGTGTTAGAGTTACCATTTCGACATGTGGTTTCCATTAGCTTGTCATTGTATTTCTAGAGGGGTGAGTCAAGAGCCTTACCTGGCAATATTAGCTCATTTTGTTGATTGGGTTGGTTGTTTGCCATTTCTCATTCATCACATCAGTTCCAAGCTTAAAAGTGTCTCATTTTACTTGTGAATTGTGGTAGATGTGCTGATCTTGATGTTTTGTGGGAGAACACAGCCACCTCAGGGCCTCCTAAGCTATTTGTATAGGGATAATTCTAGTGCTTTTTTTCAATAGGTAGTTTCTCTTTTTCTTTTGTATTTGAACTTCCTTAAATGCTTAGTAATTGCATGTCCTAAACAAAGGATTTTGTACAAGAGTAAATTGAGAAAACAGAGAATACTGTTGATTCTATCCTTACAAGTTGCAAATAGAACTTCTAGAAAATTCATGTTATATTTTTTTTTAAAGAAAACTGAAATAATATATCGACGTAAAAACATGCGATGTCCTGATACAAAAAAAAACTTAGGAGGCCCTGAGGTGGCTCAACCTCCCATAAAAGATCAAAATTTGCAGACCTGGCACCTGCCAGTTAGAGCAATGTAATCTGCAGCTCTACCAATTTCTACAAAGATTTGCTTAGCATAAAAAGGATCATAATGTTCACAAACCCTCTGGATTTTCAATAGTTTTTCTAGCTATGAATTTGCTGATTTTTGCCATTAATTCAGACTCTTCCCCTATGATGTCATGCAGAGGAGGATGGAGAGAGCAAGTTCAGGCATTTTCTCTTTGCATCTAAAACTGTATCCTGGCCGGTATGAGGTAAGAATGAGATTCTTTATTTTAGGTTGAAACAACTAACGGTTTGGAAACTAACATATATGTTTAAATTCATATATAATGACTTAATTTTCGTCATTGTACAGTTTAAATTCATTGTTGATGGTGAGTGGAGAGTTGATCCACTGCGACCAATTGTGCAAAACAATGGCTTTGAAAATAACCTTCTTGTTATCTCCCCTTGATATAAGAATGGATGTTCTGCTATCCTGAAAGGGAGGTACTATTCACGGACCTGGTGTGCAATTTTGTTTACAACTTCGGAGCTGCAACCTGCTTAATCCAAGACTTCCAACTTATTGCAGTTTTTCGGGTAACCAGAAAGACATCAGATATTGGTTTCCCTTTTACCTTTTTCCTTGAAGTAACTTGAACAATAATGAGAAATTTTCATATTCCTTGTCCTTGAATATCTTTATGATATTTCAAATAGCCGAAATCTTTTTATACTTTCCGACTCCACCATCCTGCCGTAATTTGGATCCAATGCATGTTGCATTAAAAATGAGCTTGGCTTTGAAGTGACTGTTTGCAGCTATCCGCACGTTCTTGTAATTATATCGATAATTAAAGACTATAATAACTTTAGTAAATAAATTGAATTTTCTCTTGCCTATACTTGGTAGCCATAAGCTAATTAAGGCCAAGGACTTCTCGTTTTCTTGGTCTATTTAATGACCATTGGGTTGTTCATATTTAAAGAACAACATTTTATATTCTATTGAGAAAAATAAAACCTGTTGTCCATCATATTATATATATGACTATGTCAGAACTAATTTGATTGCAGAGGTTATAGTGATGGTATATTTCTTGTCTAAACTGAGGAGCTCCTCTTATATAATATATAATGATGGTACATTTCCAGTCTAAACTGAGGAGCTCCTCTTATATAATATACACATGATAACATTTAAACAATGTGTTTTTTTCTTCATCTTTTCCTTTCAATTTTTTACATAACAAACGACAGAAACTTTTACATGTGAAACAGTTTTCATATTGAATCCCAAAAAGTTTCTATGCATAGTAATTCCTTTTCTTAAGAAAGTTACATATAAGTTTCTCCAATTCTTCCACACAAGTGAACCAAAAGCTACCTAAAAACACTTGCCCTCTCCTTCCATTCCTCAATGGAGAGAACATAATTGTCTGCAGGGATCGCTATCACGGATCAGGAGGTTCACGCTTCTTCCTTGTGCCTGCCCCTCTCCAAATCTGCAACAAAGTCCATGTACTTGTACCATTTAGACCACACCAAGAAGTACACCAAGTTGGCAGCTCCCATTACAGCAATGAGGTAGTAGTAGTAGTAGTCCAGCTTGCCTTGTTGAGGTCCTCGGCCAGCCAACTATTACGGCCACCTCTCGACGTCACGCCATTGACGACGGTCACCAGGAAGCCACTCATGTAGCTGGAGATGGCGATCCCGCAGAAGAGCAGAGACCCGGCTACACTCCTCATGTTCTCCGGGAACTGCCGGTAATAGAACTTCAGTTGGCTGACCAGGTCGAAGGCCTCGGAGAACCCCAGCAGCGACATGCAGCTGCGGGACCAACCAGAAGCTCGACATTGACGAGATCCCTCCACGGCCCTGCGCGGTGCCGATCGTCGGGTAGTACAGCGCGTCGTTCCTCCGGCCGACCCCCATTGCTCCCGAGATGAGCATTGCGGCGATGGAGAGGATCATGCCGATCCCCATCTTCTGCAGCAGCGTCATGCCTTCTTCCTTCTTGTTGACCGTGAGGAGCAGTGGCACGTAGACGGGAATCCACACCGTCAGGGCGATCATGGGGAAGATGGTGAAGGACGCGGCGGGGATCTCGAACTTGCTGTTGCCGATGCGCCTGTCGGATTGCACAGCTTGCAGCACAACGTACGTCTGCTGCTGAGAGATCGCGATGTAGTACAAGCTCCATGATACATTTCACTTCCTCCACCTGCTGGATGCTGCACAAGCTCCATGGGTTCGCTGCAGAGCCGTCTGGCTTCACCTCGTCTGTGTCATGCATGCATGCGTACGTACGTACATACCATCAAGCAAGCCAAGGAATCGAACCCCACGGTGGCGTAACGGCCGAAGTAGGAATCGGAGAGGAAGGCGCCGAAGACCGTGGCGAGGTTGGTCGTCCCGTTGAACATGTTCAGGGTAGTGGCCGCCGACACGCTGCTCAGGTGGAACACCGCCTGTCAGTAGACCATCAAGTTCACTCTTGACTGTTATGATCGTTAAGTCGACAGTAAAAGACCATTATGATCATAATGATTATGTGTAACAATCGATAACGATAACGATAAGAGACGTGATGAGGAACGAAGGGTGGCAGACGCACACATCAAAATAGGTCTCTCTTGAGCATAGATGAAACTACCTCCGAATGATTCCCAAATATTCATTCCATTTTTCCTTTCAACTCTTAAAATAAAATAAGCTTTCTGGACACTTGTGGCTCCATGCACCCTTCACTCTGGGTGGATCTGTGCGCGCGGGCGCTCGTGTCCTCCATCATAGAAAACGGAGGCCTCTTCCACTCGTCCACGCCAATAACAGCAATGGTCCATGACCATTGGAAGAAGCTGTGCTGTCTTAGGAACAAGTCCCTCCCTTTGAATTAGAAAAACTATGTTGCATTCTTAATAACTGGTCAAGGTGCATGCATGGCCAGATGGCCCTCCCCAAATTCTCACCATAATTGAAGCATCAAACCAATAGTTCTTTTTTTTTCAGTATGATTTTTTTTTTGGTATGTTTTTTTGATAATATGCTAATAACACAGATACTGAAAATAATCATACCGAAAAAAAATAGCAGTTGCAAGATTTTAGAACAAATCTTTTGTAACAGATGAATCAAATGCTCATGGAAACAACGAGTCTTCTACAATTTTTCAGCTGCAGAATGCAATTACCAATTGTGGATGTTGTGTTACATAACTTGCCAATTAGTTCAAGCGTTGTTATTGCCTTCAATGCTGATATATATATTACATGCAATCACCTGGTAACCATCTAAGATTTGTATCTGTACCATCTTGCACAGATGATGAAGTAGATGAAGTTGAGCAATGAAATAAAAGCAATCATGAAATAGAAGAGGTCCAGCCTTCCTTTGCTAAGGTCTTCGGCTAGCCAATTTGGTGATCCATTTCGACCAGTCCTTTTGTGAACTATTGTGATCATGAAACTGCCCAAGTAATTAGCGCAGGCGAAACCAAGGTAAAGCAAAGATCCGCCAACACTTCTCATGTTCTCAGGAAACTGTTTGTAGTAGAATTCAACTTGTCCAATTATGTTAAAGGCCTCAGAGAGTCCCATGATACTGAGCTGAGGGATCAACCACAGACTAGAAAAGGACGAGATGGTGCCACCATTCAGCGTAAAACCAAGGGGTGGATGTTTGTGTGTGTAACTCCTCCTCACATCTTCTATGAATCCAGACAGAATCATTGAGACAATGCAGAGAACAAGTCCAATTCCCATCCTGTGGAGCAATTTGATTCCTCCTCCTTTTGTGACCTTTTGGAGCCACGGAACGATGATGCGGTCATAGATCGGTAACCAGGTTGCCATTGCAAGCATTGGAAATACAATGAAAGAACCAGCTGGTATGCTGAAGTTGCTATTTCCTAGATGTCTATCAGATTGCATTGCTTGAAAAATAACATAAGATGTTTGTAGACTTGAAGCCACTTGGTAAAGAATCCCTGTAGACCATATAGGAAGTATCCTCACCAGGCATTTCAGCTGTTCAACTTGCTGTAGGCTACACAGTCGCCATGGATTTGAAGATAAACCTGCTGGTCCTATTACATCTTCACGAGTAATCAATGCTGCCTTGTCAAGAATCCTGAACAAAGAAAGTGCAAATAAACTAATGCTTATGTGATCAGATCACCAAAGAAAGAATATCCCTACTTGTGTTTACCTGAATTGATTGGTGTGCTCAAGCCTAGTGATCAGGGAACTAAAATGTGGAGGGTCGTACATGGAATCGTTTGGCTCATCTGGAAGATTTAGCCTTCTCTTTCTAAATGCTGCAACAAGTACCTGAGCAACACTGCTGAATGGACTTCCTTCAGGCCTCACCTTCACATAAATCTTCGAACCGAGAAAGAAGAAGGCGCAGGAGAAGAACATGAGAATTGCAGGTATGCCGAAGCCAATAGACCAGCTAACGTTGCTTTGGACATAGATGATGAAGGTGGCCGAGATGATGAGGGCTATGTTGAAGGTGAAGTAGTACAAGTTGAAGAAGCTATTGATGCCTTTTCTTCCAGACTCTGTTTGTGGATCGAATTGATCAGCACCAAAGGCAAGGTTGCATGGCCGAATTCCACCAGCTCCGATTATTATGAAGCAAAGGCCGCTGATGAAGACTGCTAGCTGGCCTGCCGTTGGCCCACTGCACTGCTGCCCTTGTTCGCAACTCGGAGGATGAAGCTTGGAAACAGCAGCAGTAAGCATAATAATGAGCATACCCTGGAAGGCCAAGAGAGAGGTCGAGCATCCATAGTCAAGTGATAGTATGAATATTTTCATGACTTCAAGATGAATGTGGCGAAGATTTTAGTAACATGAAACTATTAAAATTTGGCAGAAAGAGAATCAAATGTGCCTGCTGAAATTGCCATTAGATAATCAATAACATTCATTCAGGGATCATAGCAACTATTTATTTTGTAGTTCTTTTTTTTTCTAATTTTTGGATTGAATGTTGAGGAAAATTGAGATTTAATGCATTCTCATAGTACATGTATGCTAAAAACGACTTATGGAATTTTGCTTCATTTTCTTTGGTTTGTAAAGTTTAATTTTTGGTGACAACCCTTGTATCCAGAAACTCAATGAACCTTTATCGACCTAGTTCATTGTGACATGCTTTCGAAGATCGATATTTTCGACTTCTTTATGTGAGTAAAAATACTCTAAATTGAACTAACATTGGGGCATATAATTAGTTACAATCACAAGGCAACAAGCAGTATCTCTACCTTTATGCATAGATATTAAATAGGGCACTTGACTAACAAGTCCAGGACAAATTATGAAGTGAAATCAGAACTTTGCATATCCAAGTATAGATTCATGAGGTGGATGAAAAGAAATGTTGAAGCAAAGAAGAATAACAGAGGAGACCAAGAGCTAAACAACACTGCATGATCATGCTAAAAAATTTTGAGATCGAAATCATGCTTAAATCATATTGGGTTCTTTGTGTTGCAGTCTAATCCGAAACATTTGCAGAGAAACTAAGCATGAACAGAGTAGAGTAACAAAAAGAGCAACCAGTTGTGAGGCGATTGAGGCAACAGCTACGGTGGCATAGCGGCCGAAGCAGCTGTCCGCAAGGAATGCCCCCAGAAGCGGCGCCACATTGCTGGTGCCGTTGAACACGTTGATGAGGACGGCGCTGGCGACGCTTCTCATGTGGAAGACGGTGGTGAGGTAGACGACCAGGTTGGAGATGGTGCCGAGTGCGCCCAACTTCTCAAATATCTCGTTTCCTGCTCCATTTTTTTTTTCTTTCTTGTGAGCTTCTCATGTCACTCACTTTTCAGGAATTTAAAGCTGCTGCAATTTGATCAAAATAAAAGGAAAAGGCGAGAGCTTTATGACATGGTGACATACCTACGATATATGGCATGGCTTTCCAGCCGCTGTACTTGATCTCAGGCTCATCTGCTGCTGCTGTGAGATCACCTGTTCTTCTCTCCATCGGTTGCAGCTTCTCTTCATCTGCTGTCGCCATTCTTTGCTCCCACAGTCCGGTTTGCGGCTGCAGCAATAGATTATTCTTGTATTGTGATCCCTATACAGCTATACTCCATCTTCCCTGCCTGCAAGCTGTTGTCTGTGCATGTCTATATAGGAGAGAGGAGAGAGAGAGAGAGAGATGGGAGGAGTGTGCAGACTGTTCACTCAGGTCATTGTTCCAATTCGGTCCACATCCAATAATTTTTTGGATTGCAGACTATTAAATTCTTTTGGATGGACCTTTCTTCGGCAACTATCTACAACAAATAATGTGAAAGTGGCACATTAAATGCATCATTTTCTTGTGTTTGTTTGACATGAGGATTCTCAATTCTGCATGATCCCTGGTCCCTGTCCAGCACAGTGATGTTAAGCACCCACCCACCCACCAAACTCATGGTTATATCTGTTTCAGTATATTAAAAAAAAGGAAGATTATCCTGTATATTAATCTTTAATACTAATGATATTTCAATCTAAACTTTCTTTATTAAAATTGTTCACATGTGTTAATTACCACCTCCTCAGGACAACAAAAGAAAGACTTTTAGAAATAAAAAAAAAAAGACCTCCCATGACTACTTTTCCTTGTATATTTGGCTATTTGCTGCCATTTGGCTTGCAGATGGGCAATAGCACGTCGATTGTGTGGTCGTTTTGTAGACTTCGTTTCAGATTTCGACAAGTGAATGGACAAATTTGAAAAGGTGGAGTTGCTTTGAGCTCGCAATCACTGCAACTAAAGAAAGATTCTTACTTTATATCTAGTCAACCGGAAGTGTAACGGCTGTTTTCCTTCTTTTCTCAGAGTTGAACTCTCGAGTGAAGAGAACAGATGTACTATTTGCATTATATTGGAGGTGTAGCCTCATTTTCCTTCTTTTTTTAGTAGATAGAGGATCCCTTTAAAAAAATATTGACGAGAGAACTCGAACTCGAAGACTACTAATCTTATCGTTCATCAATTTCAAAACTTAAATCTCACTACCATATGAGTCAACTCTCATTGTTTGAACTCTACGATGAAAATACGTACTATTTATATCATTTTGTCCTTCTTCGTTTGTCAAGAGTGAAATTTGACCAACAAAATTTATAAATAGTATTTTTCCAACATGACACAAGGAAAAAAAATAAAAAAAAGAATATAAAAGTTTCATCAAAGAAAATCAATTTTGAAACTCTTTTTAATTGCAAATCAATAAATCATGTTCTTGATCCGTATAAATAGTATTATTAGTGTAGGAATCATAACATATATAATTCAACTATATGGAGGTTTACAGAATACCTTAAGCAGAGAAAACATAAGTTGTCGGAGTCGAAAGAATTTTTTCACGAATATTGATAGCACGCCATCAACGTGTCCTCATCGTCGGGAGCTAAGTCACGTGGACTTAAAACACTGAGTTCACAACTCAAATGCCAATGGACAAAAGCAATACAAAAGACTAACTTTTGCTTTGGAATGCTCACCTTATGCACTAACACTTAATCCCCTTTTATAGTGCAGAAATAACAGGTGAGGGAGAGGAGAAAACAACACGAATATTGAATGCATGTCATTTGGTCTCCTATGGTTAATGCATGACCCTTGGGCCATTGCATGTGCATGCACATCAATGCATGACCCTTGGGTCATTGCATGTGCACGCATCAATGCATGACCCTTGGGTGCATGCACTTACTCTAACAATCTCCCACTCGTATGCAATGAATTAGTTTCATTATCAATCAATTGTCTCAATATGGCAAATGAGTTGTGTGACCCATGAATGCAAGCACAACACAAGTGTGTGAGCCTACGGTTGTGACCTATTAAGGATACAAAATCGCTCAATCAACTCGAGAGCCTTGTTATGATATATTTAGGAAAAACATGATGCTCTATCACTGAGTTAAATTATGACTTGTTAGGGAAACATAATTACTCAAACATTTTATAAGCATGAACTATTACTCACATAGTTGCTCTGCAAGCCTTTTGAATCAAGACTACGACTCACATAGTTGCTTAAATATTATGTACTCGTTGTACACCAAATTAGTTTTGTTGCATAGTCCAAACACCTCGTGTCTAACTCCGGTGTAATCAATTTCAAATGCAAAGTTATGTATCATTCGCAAGGATAAACTAGTTGACCAACTATATATAAAATTCTTATGCAACTCATAACATATCTTCCTCTCACTCTCATACTTCTCAATAACCAATTAGCTGCTTTTCTAGACATGGCTTGATGGGCCGCTCATTTTTGGTCTTTTCAGTACCTCGCTAAAGTAGCATACACTAACACATCATCTTGAAGCATAGTCAAGAGTATAAGGACACACATAGATTAACAAGTCTATAGAGACACACACCATGACAGATATGAATAAATTGAGTCATCATGTCTCAAGGTCGACTTAGCATACTTGGTTCCAAAACACAAGTACTACGATGGAGACTCCCAATGAAGGAGCGTATGTCTTAGCTCTGCAAAATTTTATATCGTACAAACTTTACGTCCAGTCGCTCACTTCTGGCGTCTAACTTGAGTCCTCCAACTACTCACCCTATTCTGGCATTTAGTTGGCGTCTCATGTTTGGCTACTTCTTATTAGGTCACATGAAATTACTACAATTCATATATGTCTCAACACACTAAGATAATTTTAGACAATTTTTACACAAGAAATATCTCAGTCTAAATTATTTCTTCTCTGCTCGCTATCTCCTAAGCGCCAGAGACATTTACTCGTGTGAGTGAGCAAACTCGTGTATAATCGACATACTACACATGCATAACAGGAACTTATCACAAAGATAATCCATGAAAAATAAATCTTATTTATCAAAAGAATTTGAGTACATTTCCATTATATCCTACGCAATCCTAGTGCATTTACATGTCTCAAAAAGACTTTTTTAGGTAATGACTTGGTGAACGGATCAACAACCATTTTATATGTGGATATGTACTCAACTTATATATCTTCTTTTACTTCTTCATCTCGTACAAACTTTTACTTAGTGTCGATATATTTTTCTTTGCAATGATATTTTCATTCTTTATATAAATGATGACAGTTTGATTATCGCAATATATGATCATTTTCTTCAATGCATCATATGTGAAGCGCAATTGTTGAAGGAACCTCTTTAACCAAAGAGCCTCTTGCATTGCTACTGAACATGCAATGAATTCTACTTCCATGGTGGACAATGCTACATAATTCTACTTCTTGATACTCCATGTGATAGCACCATTGCTAAGAAGAAAAGCATATTCAAAGGTAGACTTTCGCTTATCAACGTCGCCAGCCCAATCGCGTTCATATATCTAGAAAGTCGTAAACTTTCTCCGTGATAACATAACACAAAGTCAACCCTAAACCCTAAACCCTAAACCCTAAACCCTAAACCCTAAACTTTCTCCGTGATAACATAACACAAAGTCAACAGTACCCTTGAGGTATCTCATTGCTCTCTTCATCGCTTTCTAATGTTGGCATCTTGGATTTGTTTAATATCAATTCACTAGACCTATGGCATAACATATGTCTGGTCGAGTACACAACATAACGTGCATCAGATTGTCGACTGCACTCGCATAGGGGATAAATGACATTTTTTTCGTTCCCTTTGAGTTTTTGGACACATGTTAAGACTACAAAATTCACCTCTCATAGCAGGAGTATCGATGGGTTTGCAACTATCCATATTAAATCGTTGTAAGATATTATTGATGTATGATTCTTGCGATAAAACAAGAAATTTTTTGGAACGATCTCGTTGAATTTTCACACTTGATATGTAGGTTGCTTCATCAACGTCATTCATCTTAAATAAGTAGGACAACCATTTCTTAATGATAACTATGAACTCTTGTTATTTCAAGCTAGTAAAATATCATCGACATATATCATGATGATGAACTTATCATCAGACTTGTAGACATACGAGTGGTCTTCATCGATCATATCAAAATTGTATGAAATGATTGATTGATGAGACTTGTAGACATACAAATGGTCTTCATCGATCATGTCAAAATTGTATGAAATGATTGGTTGATGAGACTTGATATGAAATGATTGATCGATGGGTTTGTAGCTATCCATATTAAATCATTGTAAGATATTATTTATGTATGATTCTTGCGATAAAGCAAGAAATTTCTTGCAACGATCTCGTTGGATTTTCACACTTGATATGTAGGTTGCTTCAACAATGTCCTTCATCTCAAATATGTAGGACAACCATTTCTTAATGATAACTATGAACTCTTGTTATTCCAAGCTAGTAAGATATCATCAACATATATCATGATGATGAACTTATCATCAGATTTGTAAACATACACATAGTGGTCTTCATCGATCATGTCAAAATTGTATGAAATGATTGATTGATGAGACTTGATATAAAATGATTGATCGATGGGTTTGCAACTATCCATATTTGATTGTTGTAAGATATTATTGATGTATGATTCTTGCGACAAAGTAAAAAAAATTTTGGAACGATCTCGTTGAATTTTCACACTTGATATGTAGGTTGCTTCACCAATGTCCTTCATCTCAAATATGTAGGACAACCATTTCTTAATGATAATTATGAACTCCTTGTTATTTCAAGCTAGTAAGATATCATCGATCGATATATATCATGATAATGAATTTATCATCATACTTGTAAACATACACATAGTGGTCTTCATCGATCATGTCAAAATTGTATGAAATGATTGATTGATGAGACTTGATATAAAATGATTGATCGATGGGTTTGCAACTATCCATATTTGATTGTTGTAAGATATTATTGATGTATGATTCTTGCGACAAAGTAAAAAAAATTTTGGAACGATCTCGTTGAATTTTCACACTTGATATGTAGGTTGCTTCACCAATGTCCTTCATCTCAAATATGTAGGACAACCATTTCTTAATGATAATTATGAACTCCTTGTTATTTCAAGCTAGTAAGATATCATCGATCGATATATATCATGATAATGAATTTATCATCATACTTGTAAACATACACATAGTGGTCTTCATCGATCATGTCAAAATTGTATGAAATGATTGATTGATGAGACTTAATATACCACTGCCTAGATGATTGTTTCAGTCCACAAATAGATCGGCGCAACCTACAAACTTTGCGCTCTTCGCCATTTACAATGAAACTCTCATGTTGTTTCATGTAAATTTATTCATTTAGTTCTTCATTGAGAAATGTAGTCTTTATATCTATTTAATGCAATTCCAAGTCCATATGTGCAACTATATTTAGAATTAGGCGAATCAAAGCAAACTTTACAACCACTATGAAGGTTTCTTCGTAATCAACACTCTCTTGTTGGGTGAAGTCTTTTGTCACTAGGCGAGCTTTGTACCTCGCAAAATAGATACATTTGCGCCTTGTATGATTTTGAGAATCCACTTGTTCTCAATCACCCTTCGTCCATTCGGGAGATCAACCAAATCTCATACTTGATTTTTCTTTAGTGATTCTAACTCATTCTCCATTGCTTTAATCCATTTTTTCTTAATAGGTGACAAGAGAGTCTTAGTGAATGATTTAGACTCGAGTTTTTCTTCTAGATCTATTATGTAATCTTCATGCAACCTTCGGTATCAAATCGTCGACATGAAACATTTTTCCTAGTAGTCCTTCGAAGTGAATTCTCTGGTTCATCAGTTGATAGTGTATCGCTCTCACTCGAATTAAGAATGAGGGAACATACTCCTCAATAGATTGATCCGAACTTGTGGTCAACTTAGGATCTTCTTCTTCATCTAGATGAAGTGTCCTATCAATATCGTCTTGTTTAGGAAAATTATCTTCTAAGAATGTCGTGTCTCTACTTTCGATTTATGTAATTGTTTCATCATTCCTTTCACCTATGAACACATAGCCTTTTGAGGTATCAGAATATCTGATGAAGACACAATTCTTTCTTCTTGTGCCAAACTTCCCATACTTGTGGGAGTTGTCAAGAACATAGGATGCACATCTCCAAGGGTGGAAGTAATTTAAGTTAGGTTTGTTGAATCTAGGATCCCGAGATTGTTTTGAATGATCACAAATTTGTAAGTGAACTCAGTCTGTACTAATGAACTTATTTGAGCTGATTTCTATAACAGGACATAGACAAGTTCAGAACAGCGGTCGACCTGAACTAAAGGAATGGACGACCACTGCACACGTAATACATATCATGAAGGATCATATGTGTGCAGTGGGCGTCCTAAGGATAAGCGGTCGACCACTTGAAGGAGGAGGAGGAGGAGGTCACATAAACAGCAGTATATATGGAGGAGGAGGCATATACGGTCGACCCATGATATAAAGAGGGCGACCGGTAGTGAAGGACAGTGGAGAGTCAAGCAGATACGGTCGACCCAAGATATAAATA
>LTAE01000982.1:31262-42487 GCA_001647135.1 Pontederia paniculata | reverse complement strand
AAAAATTTTAATACCCCAATTCCCCCCCCCCCCCCCTCTTGGTGTCATTCCAGATCCTACAAGGTTTGCGACCTATCCAAAGTTCGTAAGAAGTGGAAGAAATAGACTTTGATGATACTCAGTTCAATATGTAGGCTTCAGCCAATAAGGTATCTCTCCAATGCGAAATCAATAGATTTTCTTACGTCATCATAGACATAACCTTATCAAGTAGAGTACAGTTTCTCCTTTCAACAACACTATTTCATTATGGAGTTCCTTGTATTGTTAGTTGTCTAACTATACATTTTTCATCACATAATTGTTAGAACAAATTTGAGAGATATTCACAACCACGATTGGTGCATAAGACTTTAATCTTACGATCTAACTGATTTTCAACCATGTTCATAAATTGCACAAAGTAATCCAATGCTTCAGACTTTCAAGAAATCAAATAAATTATACAGTATCGTGAGTAGTCATCAATAAATGTGATGAAATATGAGAAAACATGTCTTCCTAAGACATTCATCGGACCACAAAAATTCGAGTGAATTAATTATAATGAAAATTCAACACGTTTTCCTATACCAAATAATTTTATATTTTCTTGCTAGCTAGACATTGTTCATAAGCTGGTAAGTTGATCTTGACGAGAGAACCCACAAGTCCATCTATAATCAATCTAGTCATTCGATTTTTATTAATGTATCCTAATCTGATATATCATGTTATAGCATCTATATCATGGATGACATGAAAAAATAATTACTAGCAACATTTACAGTGTTCACAATATAGAAATCATTCTGAAGAAACCATCACATAAAGAAACATTATTTAAAGAGATATTCAAGTGTTCCGTAAAGAAACTTATTATATAATCATAACTATATAAAATGGACACAGAAATTAAATTTCATCTAAATTTAAGGGCATATATAGAACGTCGTGAAGATAACGGATTTGGTCGTTGTAGGGTTCTAACTTGCAAGTTCCAACTTCTTTGACTTCAACTTTTCCTTTGTTTCCAACATAAATTTATTTTGTCCCCGGATCGAGTCGACGAAATTCGACGAAGACCTCACGATCTTTCGCTATGTGGTTTGTTGCACCGGAGTCTACAATCCATGAAGGGTAAGTTGCAGCAACAAGATCACAACTTGAAACATAAGAAAAAGAAATATGGTCAGGACAAACCTTCTTTGGCTCAGTGCAATCACGAGCAAAATGATCACGACTGCCAGAATTATAGCCTTCACTTTGTTTATGTCAATCTTCCCACCACACTTTAAATGATTGTGTTTGGGGTTTGGGGCTTTTTTTGGTCCACTTGTTCCACTATTCTGCATTTGACGTGACTTACACATCTTATTCCCCTTAGGATGCCTACTGCCTTGTCTATTAGATTCACTAATAAATGCTTGAGTGGATGATTTTTTTAGCTTCAATGACTTCTTTCTCCATTTCTAAATGTTGGGCAGTTTGATAAAAATTTTTGACATTGTCATTGTGCATAAGATTATTGCGCATATGAACCCAACTATGCGGAAGAGAGCGAATGAGGTATCAAACATGTTATTCATCATCTAGAACTTGTCCTATGCTTTTGAGCTCACGAATCATATTTGACATTTTAGTCAGGTTCTGCTTTATCAGGATTTGGCGCTTCCTGTATGAATCAAATTTTATGTTGAGCATTTGGCGCTTGGTTGTTGACGTGACACCAGATTATTTCTAGAGAGCTTTCTAGAGCTCGAAACCCATCTTATGGAATTCATACTGGCACATAAGGGCATTGTCCATCGTGCTCAGCAATATAATACGAGCTATGCGATTCTTTCTCAACCATGTCCTATATGTCTCAAAGCCCTTTCCGACTTATGTGGTGTCACCAGCTGAAGATTCTACTCCAGCTCCACTATCAACAATTATAGGTTCAACCATCATATGGTTAATTATTTTTAGAACATCTTGTTCCTCTAGTAGGTATTGGACTTTGCAGTGTCATATATCATAATTTTCACTATTCAATTTGTCACCCTTGTTCAAGTTAGTAATTACTGATTTTGATGTCATTGTCTAATTTTCACAATAAGTAGGGTAAAATAATAGTGTTATGCATGTCTTAATTTGTCGCAAATACTTATTAAATAATGAAGTTCTGATATTCAAAGGTAATGACATAGAGAGATTGCTATGCTCCCACTATCCCAAGGATAATCATAATTTATTAAATTAACAATGCGATAAATCGTCTATTATATAAATTTTAGATTGACGAACAATCCAAAATCACCGAAACTCGTTGTGTGTGACACATAGTATTATTTTTATTTGGTCAGGACAATCAGGTATGGAATGACCGAGAGCACTTCCTCGAAGGGTATCAATTAAGTAACCGCGTCCATCCTTCGCCTCAACATCAAAATAGAAAAAAATGTGTAGTCACAGTCACACATAACCCTATTTTCAGATACTACGTTGATATTGTATTAGGTCAGTTCCTCATAATCTTTCTAGACATGCATACTCGTGTCATGCACCACTTGAGGGAAAGACATTGATTATTGTAACTATAGTAAATTTTTAAGTGTCTTAGTCCTACAAAAGAACTACTTATATGTTTCAAATATCGTATTTGTATCCTAGGTTTGTGTAATTAGACTAACGAATTATAATTTCAATTTATTTCTTAGGTTTAAAAGTTTTCATGAAACATATGATTCACAAAGAAATTAAAATATCTATAATTTTAAAGCATGAAATTAAGAAGCTTATCATGCAACATCTAATTTCACAAAGAAATTAATTTTAATTATTAGCATGCTTTTATTTCAACAAGAATTAATTCATTACATAATTTAGTACGAAACTAAAAAATGCAATAACATGCTATTGATGCTTATTTTCACTAAGAAAATATTTTGTATGATATCTAGTGCATGAATAATTTTATTCTATAACAAATTTCATGCATATTTCAATTTCACAAAGAAAATTTCAATAATTGCATAAAAATAAGTCATGACATATCTTGCAATTTAAATATTCATATATTGTATAAATTTTTCAAAAAAATATTTTAGGAAAAAATTCAATTTTTCCTAATTTTCTATAGAACTAGAATATTTTCTATCATTTTTGCAATTTAGGAATGTGCGCATTATCAACTTGATAATTTTAGCAATCACCCAAAAAATGCTATAAATAATGGAAATAATGATTGAAACTTGTTGGAATTTTTTTTTAATTTTTGTTAACTTTTTGGACATTATATGTGCATAAAGGAATTTTATAAAAAAAATCAATAATTGCATAATTACGAATTTTCAATAAATAATAAGAACATAATAATGATATAAGAGTCAGAAAATATTCCGGAAAATAATTTTCCTAATCTTTTGAAACAAGAAAAATATTTTTTATTATTTTTTGATTTCTTTTTTAAAAAAATTATTTACTCTACAAAATGGGCCTTCAGCCCACTTCTTGACTTGCTAGCATGCTCAGGGAGGTGCCAAGTCATAGAGCCACACAGTCCGACAGGTGGCGCCATGTTGAGCGCGCTATGTAGATGTCATGCAAGCGTGTAGCCGACGTGTGGCACTATGTGCTTGGGTGACCTGCATGCGCGCCACTTGTCACGTGCAAGTTGATCCAAGTTGCAGGTGCCATGTGGCATTGACTATTTTTCATTTTTTTAATTGAACATGTAATTAAAAATTAGAAAAAAATCAGAAAAAAATTGGAAATTTTTTTGAAGACTATGATACTAATTGTAGAAATTATAATATATAAAATTCAACTAAACAAATGTTTACAAAATATCTCAAGCAGCGAAAACATAAATTGTCTAAGCCGAAAGATTTTTTCTACGAATATTAACAGCACGCACGACGGATCCTCGTCGTCGAAAATTAAGTCATGTGAATTTAAAACACTGAATTCACAACTCAAATATCGATGAATAATACAAAAATACTAACTTTTGCTTTAGAATGCGCACCTTATGCACTAACACTTGATCCCTTTTATAGTGCATATATGTGCATAAAGGAATTTTATAAAAAAAATTCAATAATTGCATAATTACGAATTTTCAATAAATAATAAGAACATAATAATGATATAAGAGTCAGAAAATATTCCGGAAAATAATTTTCCTAATTTTTTGAAACAAGAAAAATATTTTTTTTTTATTTTTTGATTTCTTTGATTTCTTTTTTTAAAAAAATTATTTACTCTATAAAATGGGCCTTCAGGCCACTTCTTGGCCTGCTAGCATGCTAGGGAGGTGCCAAGTCATAGAGCCACACAGTCCGACAGGTGGCGCCATGTTGAGCGCGCTATGTAGATGCCATGCAAGCGTGTGGCACTATGTGCTTGGGTGACCTGCATGCGCGCCACTTGTCACGTGCAAGTTGATCCAAGTTGCAGGTGCCATGTGGCACAGTTTGATTGACTATTTTTCATTTTTTTAATTGAACATATAATTAAAAATTAGAAAAAAATCAAAAAAAAGTTGGAAAATTTTTTGAAGACTGTGATACTAATTGTAGAAATTATAATATATAAAATTCAACTAAACAGATGTTTACAAAATATCTCAAGCAGCGAAAACGTAGATTGTCTGAGTCGAAAAACTTTTTCTACGAATATTGACAGCACGCACGGCGGATCCACGTCGTCGAAAATTAAGTCATGTGAATTTAAGACACTGAATTCACAACTCAAATATCGATGAATAATACAAAAAAAACTAATTTTTGCTTTAGAACGCGCACCACCTTATGCACTAACACTTGATCCCTTTTATAGTGCAGAAATATAAGACCAGGGAGAGAACATCACCCTTGGGTTATTACATGAGCACACATGGCCATGTTGGAGGATGTGTAGATAATATAAAATTTCTAATTATATTTTGATCGATTATTTATTTTTTTTACTCGGCTATTAGCACGTAAACTAATTAATTTTCGGAGAAAAATCTTTTTTATTTACATTAGGATTCGAACATAATCATGAAATATAGGCAAACAAACTGAATTTTTTTATGAAAGATTTCCTAAAGCTTCTATGAAAGTAATACGAAGCCCGAGAGAATATACTATTAGGTGACGATTCAGTTTATAATATCAAATTAATATATTTAATAGAAAATATTTGAATATTAATTTTGTCAATTTCATAAGTATCATTCTAATAATTAATTATTGTTTTTACATATTTTAGAGAGCAGAAATTGTCCATTTTCTTTTTGAGGGCTTGAAGATATGTGTCGTAAGATCATTTTTATCATATAAGAGAGCACTGTCCATTTCTTTACAATCCCATGTCAAAAAGAGCTCACAACAAGATAAAGATGGCAACAGGCTCATTATTGAGGTGAGTGAGAGATGTTGGCAAAAGTAGGAAGAGAAGAGAGCGATATATGAGGTGTCTTGTTGGCTAATGGAGAGGGCACTATGTTTGGAAAACAACAACACTTTTTATTTTGTAGTACACATCAAAAGATTTCATCCTTTCCATGTCAAGGTATCAGAAATCTTACGAATTGAAAATGAGATCTAATTTTGAAAGGTTAAAATGTTTATAGTTTATTTTGAGTTAGTAATCTTCTACATATCTTCTTGAAGTCAGCAAAGTGATTGGTATTTCATAATTTATTTCAATCCATAAAATACAAACTTTTAGAAAAGTAAAATTATTTCGCATCTAACATATGGCTTTTAGAAAATATAATTAAATTAAACGAGCTATCAACAGGAAAAATCAAAAGCTCAAGCTTGTAGGAAAATAGCTTATATAAACTTGAGAACATAAGAAAAAAAACCTCATAAAAAGGTAATTTTATTTTTCATATTTTATTTGACAATGTTTTTCAAGTGCCCCACCAAATAATTATCAGAAAGTGAAGAAATTAATTTTTTTAATAAACCAAGTCAAAGCATCTTTTACAAACAAAGAGAGAAGTTGCCTTGAAATAAATGATTATTCCGATGAAACCTTCTATAATTCAATTTCTTAATTCCCTTTAATTACTTTTTTTATTACCAAAGAAACAGTCGCCATTTTAAAGGGTTCAAATGTGCTATTTTCCTTTGTAAGGAAAATCAGTCCTTACCCTTTTGCTGGCCATGCAAAATTGTATGAAATTTCTCAGGTTTCATCTAGACAAGTACGCATGAAGGATAAACAACACCACCAGTATATGCTGGCAAACTTGAGACAGAGAGAAACAGGGTTGCATTCATGCATAAATTATGCAGTCTTTACCTTAATTTATGAGAACCCGTCTTTCCTGTCTGAACAGCTCCATTTGATTGCAATAGCAGAGGCTTCAATTCTTCAACTTTCTTCTGTTCTCTACTTTTGGATTATTCAGTCTTGATGATGTAAAGTTGTAGACACCTCTCATGAACTGATATACATAAATGATTACCAAATAGTGTTGTCTCTGATGCACATTCTGCTCACTGCCAATAATACATTTTGTTCAGATTCAGTGCTGAAAAATGAAAGGATCCTGTTGTTTTCTCTGAAAGTGTCTTGAAAGGATCCTTTTGACTGCTTGAAGATGAATAGTCGAAATTGACCTGAATTTTTCGTCCTTCGAGTGTATTAGACTTGCAAATCGGTGCTGATCATGATGAGCCCCTCTTGTGCAATTTATAAGTTCGGAAGTACTTATCCTTTCCAAGTTGATGGAACTCAGGAAAAGGTAGCAGAATACCGGGCACCAGCTCCCTTTACATCTTCCTCAACTTGGAAGATTGAAAATAGGCTTGAGTGTATGCATTTCTTTTCCTATTTAAGTTCGAAGAAATGGTGGTGGTGGAGACGGAGGAGGAAACAACATTTCCTTTGTTGAATTTTCCCAAGTTCCAGAAGGAAAACGGTTCATCATGTTCATTCTTCTTATCCAGACAGTGTTCAAGCCTTTGTTTTGTTAAGCTGTCATGCCTGAAACGGTGTTCCTGTCAGGAAAGGAAACAAAATTAGGAGAAGTTATAGTTCGTGCAAACGGTCACTGATCAGCAATAATCCAAACTGAAAAGAAGGAAGAAAAAAAAAGTAGGAATTAGCAAGGACAAGAATAAGCAATCACTGGCACCTCTAGCACGCTATGATATTTGAACATAAATGTTGGTGCAGAAAAATCGCTGTCGATGTATATATATCATATCAGATTGTTTATCTTTAGTTAATACAAAAATCTTGATTTAGCTTATAACTGTTGCGAACTCATTCCGGCGAAGAATCACCTTGCTGTCATGAAAGACAACAAGAAGTCAAGCATGTAGATGTCACTTATCTTCTGCAATTTCAAATATCAGTGTATGTAAACATTGCAGACCTATGGTCTACTCCATATGTGAAACTGAATGTTAAGAGGATTAAAACAATGATAAACACTGAACTATCTCTGAGCTACAGTCCGTTAAAGTCCTAACTTGTCTCATTATCAACCCTTGTCTCCTAGACCTTAAATCTACTGAGACAAAACTCCCAATTCCAGCTCGATTTAAGATCATAGTGTCATTCTACTATCACTGACAACATGCAGATCTTGTCATTTCTTCATCATCAATTGCCCCTATTGGAAGGGTTAAAGATGCAGTTCTACTGGTGATGGGCCACAGGGAATACAGTATTTGTCATTTTCAGTGTTCACATCATCCTATTGGTTGCATTTACAATCTCTTACATAGTAACAGTATGCAACATTTCACAACTCACCATCTTTCCTAATTCCTTGCTCCTAGTTTGAAAGAAGATAGAGCTGAAATAAGCACTGATCGAATATGCTCACATGGAAAAAGATACAAAATGTGAAACTTTCCCTATCACTATCGAAAGCAGAAAGAAGATATTCTGAAACCACAGCTCTGAAAGTGAAAGATTTATAATAGAGACCCGGCCAATAAATTACAAATATTTTTCTTCCCTTTTGTCTTTCATTTTAGATCTCAACTTCTTCTTATCATTCACTTCTTTCAAGTATCTTTCTGATTCATGATCTCATATACTCGACAGGTTAACTTCCCTCTATATCTTGACAAAATGAACCAACAAAGTTGATGCAAAACAAATATGCAATTGCAGATTCAGTCTACTAAGATATGAATTGGAACAGATCAAGAACAAAAATAAACTTACACAGAAAGATGTAGTTGGAGCATCATCAACACCAACAATGCCATGAGCAGCAGCTGCAAGAAACAAGCAACACATAGTTAGTAAATTTGAATTCCACTGTGATCCAGAATGAGATAACTCAAAGTACTATTACTTCTCACCTCTGCTAATGGCTCCAGTTTGGACAGAAGCATTGACATGCCAGGGACCAAAGGATGCTTGCCGTTCATCCACTCTGTGTATTTGATGAACCACGCCAGCCGATGGCGAAGGCCCCTTATCGTTGATGGCTGTCCACCTGTGTGTCCAATTCTCGAATTGCTTGGTGCTTCCTTCATCCATCAGGCGGCCGAGCGGTCCTTTGTCCCTGTCTCTCAAGTAATTGGTGGTCGCCGGCGGCTGGTTGTGGAAGGACATATTCATCTCGTTCGTTCTGTGCAGCTTGTTCCTCTGATCAAAGGTTTCTGCCAATTCAACGGATTCAAGCTTCCGCCCATGGCTGAATCCAGAGTTTGGAACCCATTGGCTGTCTACGCCTTCTCCCGTCTGAGATGGACCGCAACGAGACCCTTCGAGACCCGTATGGCGGACCGCGTTCACAGCCCTCACCTGAAACGGGCCGAACCCGCCGGCCTGTCGCCGCTCCTCGCCGTTATCGTACACAACGGGCGGCGGCGGCGGCAGCAAAGACCACGGCGGACGGGCTCCTGGCCGCCTCTCCTCGATCAACTTGAGGTACCGGCGAGCGACGAAGGCGGAGCCGGGATTGGCGGCCTTGGTCGGGCTGCGGGACTCGTCGGTGGAGATGGCTCCCCTGTCGCAGGCGCGGGCGCCGGCGCCCTCGGAGTCCACTCTCTCCCGGAGCTGTTGTGGCGGAGGCGCACCTGTTGGAAGGGGCAAGTCTAAGAGCGGCAGCTGCAAGCGACTGATCCAGAAGGAGCGGGGCTGTTGCCGGCGCTCCTGGTGGTAGCCGACCAGGAGGTCGCCGTCGTCGGGAACGCCGCTGAGACGGAGGTTGGTGCTCTTGCTGCCTACGGAGCTCTTGAAGGAGGATGACGCCATTGGAATTGGATGGAGAGGTATCTCGTGTCAAAGGAGAGAGAGAGAGAGAGAGAGAGAGAGAGAGAGAGAGAGAGAGAGGTTGGGATTGGGTTGGGCACGCACTACTCAACTACTCAGAGTGTTTGGATTTTAAAATGTTAGTTAGTAAGTTGGGCGATGAACATAAATAATTGGGTAGCGCACACAGAAGAGAGAGACGGTGGATTGTATTTGTAGCGTATTTATATGTGTACATGAATAAGATGCAAAATAAGGACCCATTTGAATGTTCAACAATTTTAAAATATTTAATTATTATGTAGTAATATTTTTATTGACAATTTTTTTATAAATAATTATTTAAAATTAATTTTTATCGAATAAAAATATAATATAATAAATAAAAAATATCATAAAATAATTATCTATTCTTATTTTTATTTTTTTTTTCTTTCTTATTTCTCTCTTTTATTCCTTTTGTATTTAAAAACATGATTTAACAACTTAGAATTTTTTACAAAAAAAAATCGTTGTATGATATTTTTTAAAAAAATGTCTTACTATAATTTTTTTCAAAACATCGAAAAATTTTACAAAATTTTTAAACAGGTCCTAAATATGTTCAGTATTTGTAGCATATTCATGCATATAGAGGTACATGGAAAAAAATTGGTTTGATTAGGAGAATTAGTAGTTTTGAATTTGATTTTTAAAATAATTAATTTTATTAAAGACTTTAGCTAGACTTTAAATTAATCAGATACTAATAATTTTATCTTTGAGTAAAAAAAAGAATGTGTTTAGTATGATTCACATGTTTAAAATAATAATCTAACTAACCATCCATGATTTTGAAATTTATACTATTGATATATGTATATGATATTTTTTATATAATTTATGATAAATGATATTAAAATTTGAACTGGGGACCGTCCCATAAAAAGATGAAATTGCTGGATAAGGACTGCATGGGCATGGTCATGGGCAATGGATTTAGCATCTGAATTTGTTTCGGTTTTATTATGGCAAGGCCAACTTCCAATTTGATGTCTGCTAATAATAATTGCATCATCTTCTTGCTGGGGTGGGGATGGGGAGGAGGATTAATCTGAATGAATCAAAATAATTCAATTTTCTTTTAGTTTCTTTTTCTTTTCTCTCAGAAATGGCAATAGTATGAAGCAAGATACCTCCGGATAGTCTTTTTTTTTTTAGTGCAAAGGGATCAAGTGCTAAAACTGCTCATGTCCATTTTGTTTTTGTAAGAAATGAATATAAAATATATATTTTTTTGGAATGTTCTTAATGTACAAAATTTGATTAATATTTTTCAATAATAAATGATTTTTTTATATTTAATCTTCTTATCTGTCAATAAAAAAAAAGATAGTAGCTCCAAGTTTGAACTCCAAAAGTTAATATGTCAGCTCCCTCAGCAATACAAAAAAATAAACAATGATAAATTTAATCATCATTTTATAAAAAACCAAAATCATTTGACTCGACTATTAAAAATAACTTGTTCGTGTATGCAGAAATATCGTTATGTCGCCTTTTCAGATAATTCACAAGTCTAAATTAGTGTTTTACAGGGTGGGGCCAAATGGCTCTATGAACTGTTAGCAATTACTAGTTGAAAGATAGAAAGAATTAATTGCTGGGGGTGTACTGAAACAAAAAAGAAATAGAGTTTTTTTTTCCCTCTCACCAAAAGGAATATAGAGTCACATGCCCATTGCTTACAAGTATTTTTCTTCCATTTGTTTAGATGGACAAACAAACAAAGTTTATCAGATTGCAAGTCAGCTGCAAACATATCATAATGAATGAAAATTGAAAACTAATGGAATCTTCAACCGAAAAAAGAACTTTAGATGTAACAACCTAAAAAAAACTAAATAAAAAAAAACATGGGAGAGCGGGTTACAGCCGTAACCCTCTCCCACATCACCTCCTACGTTTCCTCCTCTCTCTCCAATCCCCTCACATCTCTCTCTCTCTCTCTCTCTCTCTCTCTCTCTCTCTCTCTCTCTCTCTCTCCCTCTCTCTCTCGT
>LTAE01000982.1:0-28920 GCA_001647135.1 Pontederia paniculata | reverse complement strand
TTCAGATTAATCATTATTCATCTATTATGATTAATCCATAATATGATCACAAGTTATATTCTTTATGATGTCCTATATCGATATATTATGATGTTTCATTATTTGGTTTTTGATTTGTTCACCTATTGGGCTTCATAGCTCACGAGAGTACATCTCTCCTGCAATTCAATTATGCAGGAAATTGATGATGAAGGTGTGTGCGGCATAAGGTGCTCGTGATGATGTTGCTGCACATGGACACTAGAGTCCCTCTTTCTTATATTTATTTTATATGTCATTAAGTTATATTTTCTCATGTAATAATTGTAAAGATGTGTGACTCAAATATTGTCATGTTCTCAGACTTCCGCACATGTTTATATGTATGTCCACTTTTATTCAATTTGGTATTCACCTTATAAATTGTATCTCTTTCTTTGATTAGTCAAAGTCTATCTCTAAGTCAAGATTTATGTCATGTAATTAAGTCTCCGTAGCGTCTTCCAATGTGCATTTTGTCATATGACAGGGTGTGTTTTTGGGGTGTTACATTCTTTTTATCACGGATGGACTAACTAGTCAAGATAAGTTTAAAGTTCTTTCATTTTATAATTTAAACTTTAAAATTTTGAAATATAAAATTGGATAGAATTAATTTTTTTTTTCACGATAGTTAAAAGCGATATTTAAATGAGTAACCGAAAGTTATAATCAAGAGTTAAAATAAATAACTCATTCTCACTTGAGCAGTCGTAATTTCATTCATAATAGTCGTATGATTCGAAACCACGTACACTAATGAAATCAAAACTTCAAAACTATAGTGAATCGAAAAAATAAAAATTATATAAATGATAAAAAGAAGTCTGAAAAAGTTTTTATTGATAAATTATCCTTTTATGTTGATAACTCAAAATAGGTTTGATAACAACGAAACAAAATAGCTAGAATATGTGAAATTGGAATGAATTAATTTTCTCAAAGCATCATTGTTAAAGAAGGTTAATTTTTTATGCTTCTGATTTTCAAACTAAATTATTTAAAAACTCATTAAACTTAAATGGTAAAAAGATAGAGGCGATGAACAGGTTTCTTCAAAATATCCCCAAAATTCCAAAGTCAGCTACTCTTTACCATATTGATTTTTTCTTTTTTTTTTCTTTTATTTTCATTTCAATGCTCTTTTCTACCTCCATCTCAGGCCCCAATTGCGTCCCGGCGCGAAGAATTCAAACCAACACTACAATATATTTAACTGTTCCATGAGTTTTCCGATTTATGAACATGATAAATAATTATAGCATATATAATACTGTTCTAACAAGTTCCACGAGCCAATATAAAAGTAAAAGCCATGTCCAGAGCATATGATGATAATTCTACGCCAGTAAGGTAACTGAAACGAACTGCAATCTACATGTGCTCATCATCCAATACAAGCAAAAACTTAGTTTAATCACCCGTATCACAATATAGCAAAATAGCATTATGACTTGTCTATCAAAATTTAAGAAAGGTCACAACATTGTACTATGCATCCTTGTTTTACTCAACCACTTGAGAAAGTAACTCCCAGACTAACTACACTCCAGCTGTCAATGATGTCTGTATATCCTGCAAAGAATAAAACAAAGTTCAATGTCCAGACATGCAAAGAACTCGTCCTTTTTTTTCCAAATATAGATGCAAAATGAAGATTATTTTGCATAGTTTCTCAATCCTTGGCACATGTCAACATTATGACAAAAGTTGTGCTTATATAGTTGATACTATGAGAGAAATAACCTCTTATGTCATGGAACTGATAAAAACTGCATTACTATTAGATAAAGCTAAGATCAAGTATACAGCATTGTTTAGGGGAAAAATACAGAATTTGTTATAAACACTATCAAAAGATAGCTGACCAAGTTCTTTTTTATCCGAGGGAAGCTGCCAGAGTAGTTATAGTATCATACTCTTGCACCAAGCAAACATAATATTAAATAAGAAGCTTGAGCATAGTGGTTTTCATCAATGAGTCCTGAGTTTAAAATCAAGCTTGTCGTTTTCCATTGAGATGAAGAGGCTACATGATGATTTGAATAATGCCACAGGCCCACAACATATGTTTGGTTCCTTTCCATATAATGATTGTGATTTTGTATCCCAACATCTCTTATAAGAGTTGTTGTGAGTCTTGCACATGATTAATGTGTTCCTCTATTGTCTGCAGTGGTTGTCTGCGTTTGGTGCCTACCAAACTACTAAAGTCTTCAAAGAAGGCAAAAAAGTTTTAAGCAGCAGAACAAAGTTACCTAATGGGGGAAACATTCCTTTTTGCGGGGGAAAGGGATGATTATCGAATGTTGTAATCACCCATGTTTATTTATAAGCAAAATTATGGTTACATTACATAGAGTAATGAGGGGAACATTTTACATATTTGTTGGCAATTGAAGAGAAACTCTTTTATCACTTAACTAAAATGGAAAAGGTTGAAAAATATGAAGTAATAAATGGGCAAAGAAGAGAAATGGTTAAAGAATAACTGGCAGGTGATTGCATTGGGGAATAAACTGAATATGCGTCAGACTGTAAGACAGATTTGACAATACTGAATATTTCAAAAAAAAAGGAACGCCTAGAGAAAATTTTAGACAAAGAATGTAGAAAATAAAGCATCCAAATAGAATAAAGCCAGGTGATTATGTTAGGGAATAAACTAAAATTGCACATGATTAACATGTCACTCTATTGTCTGCAGTGGTTGTCTGGTTTGGTGCCTACCAAACTACTTAAGTCCCCAAAGAAATAAAAAAGTTCGAAGCACCAAGACAAAGCTACCTAATGGAGGAAACATTTTACATATTTGTTGGCAATTGAAAAGTAATTATTTTATCAATTAAGTTACATAACAGTTATGGAAACTACAATTAAAAAGGAATCAAACAAAAAATTGACAAATATGAAAGTGACAAATGGGAAAAACAGAAAATGGTTAAAGAATTAACTGACAGGTGATTATTCTAGGGAATAAATCAAACTATAACACAGATTTAACACTACTGAGTATTTAAGAAAAAAAAACCCAACAAAGATATTTAAAAAATAATTGTAGAAATTAAAACAGCCAAATCACAAATGGAATAAATCCAGGAGTGCTTCTAAACTAACTAAAATCCATCTTAGCAATTGAGAAAATTTTCGCAGTTAAATAGTTGAATACATACCTCATCCACCAAAAAAAATGTGAGAATAAAGGCATAAACCCTTGACAATCCAAAAAAATGGATGTAGTACACAAATTATATAGTAAATGTGTGAGAATTATTAAAAAAAGAAAGTTATGTATGATAACTCAAAACATTGATCATACCTTAAACGTAATCATGAGTAAGTACATCATTGAAATGGCGAGATCCAATTATGCAATCATCTCACTTTACATCACCTCAGACATTTCCAATACTCCTCCATGCCACTAATAAATTCGAGGGTTAAAGTTTCCGTACTCTCACAACTCACTATGCCAACAGCCAACACAAAAAAAAATGCATAAAAACTAAGATACACCTATTCTAATAGAAGAAAACATTTTAACTTAGGCCAAAGGATATTTCCACAGTAATATTAGCATCAATCATAGTGATACAACAGACAGGAACTAAGAAAACCAATGATTTATACAGTTTCACAAAGATCACTAACACTAGTTATGTCAGTAAGGATTAACATGCCATGAAAACATAGACTAGTTGCAAAACAATATACGTTGAACAACTATGATCCCAAGGATCAAGCACGCAAATTTAACTAGTATATACTCCTGAATAAGTCAGAAATCAGGTTAGGACAGAACAAGAATTGCCAAACTAAACCAAGTCAGAGATGTAAGCAATGTTATGAGAATCAAAAGAAAGCTACTAAACATACATATGATCGTTAACTTTCTTGAAATGGAGTATAAACTACACTTCTCGACCTAGGTTGCTCTAACAGTGTTATAATCTATTTTTTAAATAAACCAAAGGTGCGAAATGTAATTTAATTGAAAAAAGTAATCTAACACAGAGCTCGCGCTTGCTCATAGCCAAAGGTAAACAAGTCTTTACCTTTCCCAAATTGCTTCCACTTCAGTAGGTTCCCCGGCTATTGTTCAAGATCGATCCGAGCGTCCCCAGCACCGCAAAAGCCAGAAGAGGGCTGACATCGAGCGTATCAAAGACAGGCGGGATGATGTTCCTAAAGAGATTGAGGTACGGATCGCAGAGGTCCCTGATCGCCGACAGTGGCTGCCGATCCCACGGTATGTTGGGGAACCAACTCAGCAGCACCCTCACCATGAGCACGCCGCTGTAGATATCCAACCACTTCGACATCCCCGAAGCCACCACGGTCAGCGGGGTGTTGAGGTACCCCGATGGCCTGTCCTTGAGCCGCGCAAATAAGAGCGGCCCCGCCGTCGAGAGGAGACCACCCTGGAGCTCGCGGAGCTCTGCAAGCTGCGCCGGGGACGGGAGGGCGGCCACCGCCGCCGCCACCAGGCGTTCGGCCAGGGGGCGGAGGGCCGCGGCGAGGGCCCTGGAGACGGCGAGCCCGAGGGCGAGAAGGGCGGAGACGGTGCGGGTAGAGTCGGAGAAGGAAGAGGAAGAGCTCGTCTTCGCCGGCCGAAGAGGCGCCATGATCGCGGAGGGAGGCCTTCGGATGGTCGGGGAAGGTCGGAGGGCAGCGGGGCGAATGGGGAGGGCGACGTTGTTGAGGCCGCGGCCGCGGAGGAGGAGGAGATTGGGCTTTGGGTTTAGGAGGGCGGCGTTGGCTGCGGCGGTGGAGATGACGGCCGCCATTGTTAGGGTTGGAAGAGCTCGGCGAGGAGCAGAGACGAAGGGCTCCTTCTTCTCCTTCCTTCGGCTTCGGCGAACGCCCGACCGAACACGGAAGCAGAGAAGATATAAGGCGAGATTTATCGGGAACAAAGCGTATATTATGGACGTGTGGGATTCACCAGGTAGGGAAATCGGACGGTTAATATTGGTAGCAGGATTCGTGGATTTGGAAGGAGGAACCATGGGCTTCCAGTTGGACAATCACGGATATGGCCCATCTTGGTCCGCCAATTATTTTTTAAAAAATTAAAAATCCGATTTTTTTTAAAAATATTTAATATTAATTATTGTATTATTTAAAATAATAAAAGTATTTTCTGAATATTTAAAATATTTTATTTTATTAAAACTAAAGCAAAATTTAGTGTTGAACTTAATCAAATTGGTTCAATTTAAAAATATTATGTAAAAAATGATGGGGTCATTGAGATGGATTGTCTACAATGTTGCAAAAATCACGAAGCAAAGAAAGATAGATGTCTACAATGACGTAAGCGTCATAAACTTTAATTTTCGAATATATTATTATGAGAAAAAATATCTTTGGTTTTTTTATTGAAACTATTAAGAAAATATCATTAAAACCCAGAAAAAAATATTAGAATGATAAAATATGAGATAGCTTCAGATTTTATTGAAAAATAACCATATGACTTTATACTAATATATTAAATGATTGATGATTGATAAATATTAGGATAGTTTTTCAATGAACAATGCACTTTACATTTATAATCCATTCTATGTCTTCTTAGTTTTTATCTGATCTACGACCATTAAATATTATAAGATTATGAATTATCTTAATATATGATAATTTAACCATCATCCCTTTTATTATCTTTACTATTAAAAATAGGGAAAATAATTAAAAGAATAATTTAAGTTTTATTCAAAAAAATTGCAAAGGGAAATAACATATTCATTTAAAATAGTGACAAATTTCAGTTCCTCAATTGAACCGACATTTCTTTCCAAATGAATTAACTATACTTCAAGTGTTTATTGATTACTATGCAATTTCATGTGTTACTTTCTGATAATTGAGAATAATGAGGACTTAAGCACCACCAATAAAACAAAGAGGAAAAGGGAGAACATAAGGCATAAATTGCATTCATTCCACATAATATATATAATATTATGTATGTATCTATCTATCTATCTATCTATCTATCTATCTATCTATATATATATATATATATATATATATATATATATATATATAATGTGTTTATTGATTACTATGTAATTTCATGTGTTACTTTCTGATAATTGAGAATAATGAGGACTTAAGCACCACCAATAAAACAAAGATTATATATATATATATATATAGTGCGTGTGTATATATATTATGTGAAGGTAATTAGCTTTTTATTCTTGCTAGGGAAGGAAATTTCGTATTTTAAAGGTATATTTGTTATCATATGATATATATTATTATCTAATTTGTCCTCACTTGCAACTAATATATAAATATATATATATACGAATTTGTATGACATACTTTTTTGAACAATCAATAATTTGTGTAAAATTATCTTTTTGTCTGTTGTTAGGAAATTTCGCCTAGATATTCATTTTTTTAATTGATAAAAGTTTCAAATATGTTTTAAAAAAAATATAATTATGTTAGCATAATACTAAATCTCGAGATTATGATAGCATGTACTAATGAGAAAATTGTTAAAACATCATAAGAAAAGGTAATTCACCTACTACGAAGGACACTAAAAATAAATCATTTCATTAGGGAAATGAACCTTGATTTCTAATGAATCAAAATCCCAAGTCCCAACACTCCGTTGAGTAGGGGTTTAATTGGTGAGAGATTTCTTAACTTGACTACAACCAGAAGAACAATTAATACAATATGAATTTAAATTGTCAAATAAACACTTAAATAAAAGGGAATTATTCATTATGGCACAAATAAAAAATTATCTAAAATTGAAAATGTACATGATTTAAAATTTTCTATAAAATGGTACAAGTTCAATTATGTTATTTCATATTAATCAATTTTTAAAATTATTATATGTACTGAAGTTTTTCATTAATTGCTTGAACTATTACAAATTTACTTTAATATCGAAATGTGTTACTTCTTGGCCATAAATTTTCATTTTTAATAAAAAAAAATGTTTTTCTTCGAAAAGCCATTCTTTTTTTTTAACACTCCTCTTTGGAAGTTGATTAATATCCTTTTTTAGAGATGGACAAAGAATGGTGACTTCCTTCTTTTATTTAAATAAAATAGACTATTATACCAAAACAGGTATATGCATAATAAATGGAATAAATTTATTTATTCATGTTTAGATTTATCTTTTAAAAGGAGAGATCAAACGTTGAAAAGATAAAATAGGCCTCAAAATTCATTAAAAATCATATTCGACGATACTGATGTAATAAGAATGAACGAAGTTTTGATATCATATTTACTTTTAGAATAAATATTTACCCTTACGTAATTAAAATATTGTCATTACAAGCAATATTATTGTAACAATAAATTAAATTATATATATATATATATATATATATATACACATTAAATGAAAAAAAACTTTTAATACAAATATGCCTTACTATTAATTGTTTATTTATTTTATATAATACATGAATTATTTATCCACTTATTATTATAATTTTTTCTAAATAAGTGTTTTATATCAATGTTATTAAAATTAAATTTGACTGATTGGTTCGACCGATTCAACCATAAATCAGCAATTAATCCGATTCGATTTGACTCTAAAGTCGAAAATGCTTTTGAATCAGATCAAATTGATTTCAATCGAGCAAAATCGATGAACTAAAAAAAGTCGGTTCAACTTTTTTATTTAAAAAAACTCGAATTAATGTGAAAAAAAATGGTAAAAATGGAATGAAATATTTGGAAATAGTTAAAAAAAGTAATAGGCAATAACCAAAAATAAAAGATGATGAAACAAATTTGCAAGGAGGATTAATAGGGACAATAAACGAAAAAAAGAAAGGAGGTGAAGAAGAAATATAATTAAAAGAGAAACGAGATGAAAATAGAACAATGTATAATAAATAATAGGAAATTTTGATTGATTTGAATAAAACAAATTAATATACTATTATTACTGTTATATAAATAGATAAAAAATTAATAATAATTTATTACTATTCAAAATGTTTGGGTAAACATTAATTTTCTAAAATACAATGACTAATGTGAGAAAAAGACTTTCATTACAAATAATAAAGAATGGAGTTGATAATAAAAGAAAATAAAGTAAAATAAGAGAATATATTTTGAATGAGTTGTAATAAAAAAAATTAATATAGCATCATGAATTTAAATAAATATTAACTTCTTAAATATAATAAATAATATTTTTGGATTAATATATGAATATTAGTATGTTATTATTAAAATTTTATATATTATATAATATTAATTATGCTCTAAATACTTAAGATATTATAAACAATGATATTTTAATAATATTTAGTTCAATTCGGTTGAATTAAATCAACTATTCGATATTTTAATAACATTGTTTTACATACATAAAAAGAATAAACTATAAATAAAAAGGAAGGCACATCAACATAAAATTCGGATTAAAGATTTAAAATTAATCATATGTCATTCTACCATAAACACTTTCTCATTAACTATACATTATTCTACTACCACTACTCACTCCTTCGCTAGCTATTAAAAAAGAAACAAAAATTGTTAATTCATTTGATAAACAAATTGAGTTAATAGTTGAAACAATAGAGTTAGTGGCCCAAATTTAACCCTAATCTCAAGAGTTAATTTTTAATATTTTATCTTTTTTTTTGTTGGGTTAGAACCCACCCGATTTTCAGGGCTACTAGCACCTGACTAATTCAGTGTTCGGACGGGTGCGACGAAGATAAATCATGACCAAAGTGGTCTCTCTGGGAATCGAACCCGGGGCTATTAGCATCCGTCCTCCCAGAGCACAGTCCCGCTAACCAACTGTGCCAACCACTCTTGATTAATATTTTACCCTTTTAATCATACTAATGAAATATTAATAATTCTAAAAAAAATACATAAGTAAGCATGTCATAATTTAATTTAAAGTAAAATATATGCATAACTTGAAATGAACTAAAACTATTTGTATCTGATTAAGAAAAAAATGCTGCACATATAAAAGATCTACACTAATTTATTTTTATCGTGATATTTAATTTTAAAATGTAAAGTATCCATATTTTTAAGTTAAAAAAATAATTCACCTTTATTTTTTAATTCACACAAAAAACAAAAAACCAACCAATAAAGCCGTCGATGGCATCTCTTGGTGCGGTAAGTACATACATTGGCATCCATTTTATTAACACAACTGTGACACACACTCCACTATCTGTGTAACAGGTCGCCTCTTTGGCTCTTGTTGTTGTTATCGTCTACAAGAGCCAACGCCTCTCTCTCTCCTCCTCCTCCTTCTCTCTCTCTCTCCCACAAAAATGCTCCGGAAACCATCACAACCTCTTCATCTCTCTCTCCTTCTAGTCCTCCTCGCCGTCGTCTTCTTCCCTTCGGTCTCCACGGCTATCCATGACGAGGACGCAACGAGGCGCACCATGGAGGAGTTTTCGGGGTACCCGACCACTGCCCATGACCACTCCTCCCTCTCTCTGTCCCCGTCCTCTCTCTCGGTCGACAAGGAACGCCTACAGCAGCAGGTGAGGGCGCCGGCGATTAGCTCCTCCTCCACTTGTCTTGCAGTTTGATTACAGAGCTCTTCTGCATCTCAATTACGCTCCTTTCTTGATTTGTTGAGCAGATAGATGAACTGGCCACTTTCTCGGACACGCCTGCGCCGTCCGTGACTCGCGTTCTGTACAGCGACAAGGATGTCCTGGCAAGAAGGTACCAGTAATTGATTCCGAGTATAGTTGGATATGATAACGATTGCTGTGATGCCTCAGTTTCCTTTTTTTTTTGTTTACATCATGTCTTCGATCACTATGAATTAAGATATTGGTTGCATTGCATCATCACCAAGTGTAGCAGGGGCAGAAGCATGTTTGTCCTGTTGGAAGAAGTTTGAGGGAGACGAAAAGAGTCTCTGGACCTTTAGTTCAACATGTTCATGCTGTGTGATGATATGACATTGCACTACTTAGAACTTTCAGGCTCCATTCTTGTCGATTGTGGAACTTTTGGAGGGGGGAAAGAAGAGATGCTGAGACATGACTTCATTTATCTAGTTAACTAGAAAAAAATCTATTCAGAATAGAATTCTATGGTGCAAAAATTTCTCTATGTTACAATAATGTATATGGTTATGCTGCCTTTCAAGCACATGTGTTGCATCTTTTGAAATATCTTAGTAAAGATGGTAAATTCAAGTTTGGTTTCTCTGTTACTAGTTATATGTAACCAAAATCACTTTAATTTGACTTACAGGTATATCAAAGGCCTGATGAAAGATGCTGGTCTAAGTGTGAGAGAGGATGCTGTGGGTAACATCTATGGTCGATGGTGAGTTTCAAACTGGAAGCACCTTGCACATTTGAATGTTCTTCTCCGTGATCAAGCAATTTTCCCATTGGCATGTTCCTTTCTATATATGTTTGCCACTTAGTTCCTTGTTTTATGAATACTTTATTTGCTACACTTGAACTTTGTCTATTTATGTTTGAAACCTCACTTAGCATGTGTTAACTGTTAAATTTGTCAAGTTTCTTATCATCCCAATGTAAACCAATGAAGAAAACTGCTTATAGGATTCTTGAATGATTAATTAATATGTTTGTGAATTTAATTTGTGTTTCCGTTTTTTGTTAGTTTACTGTTTGGTTGAAGAATCTCTTAAGGCTCATCAAGATTGACATTTTTTAGGGTAAACATATTAAGCTTTCATATCTTTTCCTGTTATATTCTCCAGGAATGGTTTTGAGGCAGATCTTGCTGCAGTTGCTACTGGTTCTCATATTGATGCAATCCCATATTCTGGAAAATTTGATGGGGTTGTTGGTGTTCTGGGTGCCTTGGAAGCGATTAATGTTCTAAAAAGGTTGTTCACTTGTGATTTTGTTTTCTTGTAAACAAATATGCTTACTCGTTCTTAAATAATGTTCCATAGGTCCGGTTTCCGGCCAAGGAGATCATTGGAGGTTATTATGTTCACTTCTGAGGAACCTACACGATTTGGAATCAGCTGCTTGGGAAGGTTTATCATCTCTCCTTCTAGATAGTTAGACTTGCAATTTGACGTGGCAAAAGTGATCAATTTATACACCCATGTGCTGATCAAATTTTATTCAATTGTTTTTTCTTGCATTCAACTTTTTTTATCTTGTTGTCATGGTTTTCATCTATGGTTTAAAAATGAGCTATTGAGATTATTCCAGCGATACATCTCACGCTTTGCTTTAAAACCTGCAGCCGCTTATTGGCGGGGAGTACGACACTTGCCAATGCACTTAAACAAACAGTTGATGGCCAAAACATATCCTTCTTTCATGCCGCAAAAAGTGCTGGTTACAGCATTAATGAAGAGGACCTGTTAAATGTGTTTCTGAAAAAAGATAGCTATCATGCTTTTCTGGAATTGCACATAGAGCAAGGCCCTATTTTAGAAGAAGAAGGTTTTTCTCTTAACATATCACGTGAGCTGTTATTAATCATGATTCACATTGGCTAACTGGTCATGTTTAATATAGGTGTTTCAATTGGCATTGTTACTGCTATTGCTGCACCTGCAAGTATCAAAGTAGAATTTGAAGGAAATGGAGGTCATGCAGGAGCTGTTCTAATGCCAGCAAGGTATTAATTACACTGTTCACCTGCGGCCGAGCTTTCTATTAGCATTAGAACAAATGGATTCTGGTATTTGATTAATTCTGTGGATTCTGGCTTCAAAATTTGTTCTTGTCATGTATGTCATTTCCGATGTGTCAAAAGCCATGCAACATCTCAATGACATTTTTCAAACTTGATAATAGAGATTAAAAAACTTACTCACGAGCCGAACTATAAATTAAAAAAATATTGTTCAATTTAACATGTATTCTTGAAAGTTTTTTTATTATGAACATGAAGTGGCCATACGGGTTGGGATTCACTAACTTCTGCAGCCCAACTATATCATGGAATGCTAACACTCTTCAATAGTAGTAAGGTATTTCCTCCTCCAAAAAAAATAATAATAAAAGATTTTTGGATTCGTCTATATCCCTCTATCCTGACCTTAGTGATAGTATACTGGTTCTCTTATAACTGTCAAGACTCCATGCCTCCCGACATGGTTGTCTGCGCTAAATTATTTCTTGTTACACATAGCCAGGAACGACCTTCATCTGGTACTTGTTAAACAATGTAGTCATGTATTTAATGGATACGATTTTTCTCTGTCTTAATTTTGCTTGATAATCACCTAACAATGTGATAAATATTCATTATTTTGAAGTGGTAATTAATAGGTAATTATCTACTAGAGGAAAGAGTGCTACTAAATTGTTTCAGAGATGCGAAAAGAATGACTTTGGTGTTGAGCTGGCCAATGAAGACATCCATATTACAAGTTTTGCTTCCTCGTGTTTAACTACTTTCCTGCTTATTCAGCTTCATCTTATCACTCATACAAGTACTGTCCCTTACTTCGTAGGCCTATGCTCAAACTATCTTGGTCTGTGCATGTTAACCCTAATGCATTACAAATGGTACCACATTTCCTTTGATCATCCTACATGTCATTTTTCCTCTTCTTTATTCATTCTCAATCTTATGTATCCATTGTTTCCTTCATCTGATTAATTTCCGTAAGCTCTCTCCTTTTTTGAGTAATTTTGTTTTCATTTTTTAGCTGTGTGGGAATTCTTTGATTCCATGCATTTCAACTGTACTCGTCCCTTTTTATCAAATACTATTATGATTCAATAACAACTATTAGATTAGTTAATAAAGATATGAGTTTTAAATTTTATTTTATTTAGAAAATTGTGGTTTCAATATAAAATTTGTTTACTTCCTTTGCATGTTGTGTGGAGATATTCCTTTCTAGGGTGAGTGTAGAAAATATTGAACACTTGATTTTCTTTTATGGCCGGAGTTGTGTAATCCAATCATCTTTCTACATAAAAGTTGAGTTGCTTTGGATAGTTAGGACGTTTTAAACATTTGATAGGGTTTATGGTAACATTTTCTGCGATCCCTTTCACAGAAATGATGCAGGACTGGCTGCTGCTGAATTGATGCTTTCTGTTGAGAAACATGTTCTGGAATCTGGGTCCATTGATACTGTTGGTACTGTAGGTATACTCCTGTAAATTCCATCTATTGCACTTGGTATCATCTACTGGAAACCCTTTCTAAGATTTTGCCTTCTCTGTCAGCATATTGGCAAAATCATTATAATCCATGATTATCTTATTGGTGTATATCTATTCAATTTCTTCGAGGTATCTTGGAGCTACATCCTGGAGCTATTAACAGCATACCAAGTAAATCACATTTGGAAATTGGTAAATAGTCATATCTCTTGTGTCTTCTATAACTGATATCTTTCTCTGGAGATTTCAAGGATGCTAATACTTATCCTTTGGTTAGTTGCTGTAAGCTTTATAACTTTTAAATCTTTCTGTGAATGTTTTCATGTTACATAGATCTATTTTCTCCTTGTGTTTATGGATTATTATGGTACTTGATATAGACAGCTTTCATTTTGATGGCAATATAATATCTAATTCTATGATTTATGAATCAATTTATTGATCTGCTGGTTCATTTGTCCTTGCAATTTCCTTTTTCTTCTTTCATTTCGTAGATACCAAGGAATACCTGTATAGATGTTTAACACTGAATCATCCTATATTAATATGCTGCTCTAGGTGGACACTAACTTTTTCTGGCAGCTGACTTGTAATGATGGTCAAGAATCCTTTCCTAAACTTTTCCAGAGTGAGAACTGGTGGATCAATAACACATACTTTCTCTATGGAATGCATCAATATACTTGTCGCTTTACATATCTTGGCATTTCTGTGTTTCTTCTTATGGGCAGCTTGGCATAATGACGATCACTAAGTCAAAATGGCATCACCAACCCTATAAGAGTTAGACTTGCGTGCCTCTATCTATGGAAGTTAATTCATAAAAAAAACTACAGAAATTAAATTGTACACATTCTGAAAACTTGAAGGATCATAAGAGAACGTGAAGCTTGATATGCAAAGCATCCTTATGAATAGTGGCTCTGAATCTCTGATATTAATTTTATGGCAGCACATTATTGGGAAAATATCATGTTTTTTCAGTATCAAAGTACACAAGCAGCTTTTGATTGCCAACAGAGAGATCCAGTTAAAGCATCAAATTAACTGAACAAAGAATGTTCATTATCCATTTGTTGGAATAGCTTGACAATTGTTTTAGGATAGCTGTGGTGATGTGCTAAAGTTTGTTTCCTTTCCTGTGGAAATTGATGAAGTCATGGAACAAAATACTTTTCCTTTTTGTTACCATTATGTTGACAAGTAGTGCTAATATCTTTGGAAAAGATAAAAGTGATCTCTCATTTTCTGTCCAGACACACGAGACATTGATGAGAAGAGAAGGAACAATGTAATTGACAAAATACAAGAGTCTGCAATTAGAATTGCCAAGAACCGTGGTGTCAAACTGTCAGAGTTTATGATTGTTAATCAGGATCCCCCTGCTGCTTGTGCTGATCCGATAATTAGCGCAGTGGAAGCTGCATCACAGCATTTGAACCTTAGTCACAAGTTCATGATCAGCAGAGCTTACCATGATTCTCTCTTCATGGCCAGGTAAATGACTTAAAAGCGATGCTACGTTCTCAGTTGTCTTTGTTATTCCAGATATGACAATAACTGAGCATAAGTATATGTTTCCCTTCATTGGTAAACGAAGTTGAATACAGGAGCCATTATCTTTCAGTAGGTCTCCTGGTTAATCATTGTCATTTCTTCACTTTATCACTTGGGTCTTATGTGATTCATCATCTACAAGTGAACCATCTGTAACCTTCATTCCTAAAGTTTGGTTTAAAAATTGTCCTTCAAATACCTTAGAAATTGCATGCATGAATTTGATTATGCAGCACTCCCCAAATGCACCAGAACCATTTTATATTATATTATATTTTTTATTTATGTTTATTCTTTTTTTAACTTAATTGTCTGTTCATTTGGTGAATAGGCACAGGAAAATTAAGTCTTTAGCATTTGTCATGAACTAATTATCATACTCACAATCATTTCTTACATTGAAAATTAACTATTATAAGACAATCTTTTGTTCTTAGATTTTATGTGGACGTGCAATTGGTTCTTACATTCATTTATGTCCACAAACTAACAATTCTTCGATGAAAATGTAAATGCAGGATATCTCCAATGGGCATGATCTTTATTCCGTGCTACAAAGGTGTGTGCACATTTATTCTTTCTCGCACTAAAGAGTTTTTACAGTTTCTCCGGAGGAATAATAGTTTTGTAACTATTCAGTCTTCTTTTTGTGTCGACTTTTGGGACATTTTTCTTAATATGCATTAGTTATCCTCCAGCCTGAGTGCGGCGTTTGTTCCCTGCTTTCTATCTAATGGGAACCTAATACTTATTGCAGGTTACAGCCACAAGCCTGAAGAATATTCATCAATCGAGAACATTGCAAATGGAGTCAACGTCTTGGCCCTTACTCTAGCCAAACTATCATTAGACTGATTACCAATCTAACTGTGGTAGTTTGATACAAGAGAAGGTCTTGCTCTTTTGTAAAACTTGGGGATGTCACAAACCTGTGAGGTGTCCTGTACTTGTTTACATGTTTCATCACAAATTGATTCCCGAGTTCAATAAAGCAGTTGCTTCTTTGTCATATATTATGATGTAATTTGAGGAATTCATTAAGCATTACGTGTTGTGCTCCAGGATGTTTTTCTTTTCATTTCTACAATGGTACTGCAGGATTTCCATGTAGAAATGAAAATTAAAAATGAAATCATGGGCATGAAGTAGATAGAAAGATAAAATATTTATGTTAAACCCATGGAAAAAGACAACTATGAGGGGATAAAAGACAATATACATATAGGAAACTGGCGCCCCTTTATGTTTGAAACTATTTGTATAAATGCATAAGTTTACTTAGCAGCTTCTCTGTACCCTGCACAGCATATATGTTGCTGACAGAGCAGCAACGTAAATATTACATGTATCACGTATATGAGCTGATCACAATAATGCACTTGTCCCAACTTACATGAATGCATTCTGCAGCCTCTGTCATCCATCAGTTAATGTATGCTCAGGTGTTCTTGAGCATTTAATGGTTGCTCTCAGGGAAAAGAAAAAAAAAAGCTGTGACCTCTGTTTTTGTCTTTCTAGCTCTCAGCTCAGTCTGTTTTTTTTTCAGAGTATTGATCATCCCACAGAGGACCTGTTCCAATGTTTAATTGCATAAATGAAGAATATGTGATGCCTTGTGCATACTGTGCAATAATTTGTCACCTTTAGCTGTCTGGCCTTATCCTAATCTGATCATGGCCTGGCTACTAGGTGGATCAGACCTCACTGTCACACATGCCCTTAATTTAGATATACTTCTCCGCAAAAGTTGCTTTTGAACAAATAGAACAATTAACAATTCACCAACTTTAGCTTTGTTCTATACGGCAGTTGAGTCTCCATCTGTAGATCAATCATTAACCTGTTCAATTCAGGCTGCTCAGCTGAAACTAGTGGAACTTGAGATCAATTAAGCAACCTAATTAAAGTAATTAACCACATGATTGAGAAATAGAGATCATGGAGATGATATGAGTATATGACATTGGCTTGTGATCAAAATTAATTGCAGTAGGTGACTAGGAGTGGAATTCAATTAATTCAGACATCTAAACCACTTGGAGGTGGTAATGAAACCCTACATACTTTATTACTTTTAGTTCCAATTGGATTAGGATTCTTGACAAGAAATCTAAGGACATTTGGCCTAAGCCAGACCTAATGGAGGACACCAATTAGGAGGGGCATCTTGTATCTACTAATGTCACTTTAGGCTTGACATAAAATATCCACTTGCAACTCTTGAACAATACCTTCCATCTGAAAAAGTTCTAGGAATTGTGTATGTTTTTGTGTTGTGGCTCTTTGTCAAAAGGAGTTTGGGAGACATCAAAATCAAATAAAGAAAGGAGAAGACAGTAACGAAAGAGAGGGAGAATAATTGATGAGGTTGAAACTCTTTTCAGGGTTGCACAGAATAATTTCTTAGTGGACTGATCATAAGGATGTTAATTTTTTGTTTTTATATTATTATTGGTATAAGTTCACTAAATGGATTGTCTTCTTATTTAGTTTTTAGAATAATTTTTCGCTTTATAAGTTTTAGGTAAGTTCCTGTATAATATATTTAATCCATAAACAAGACTAAGATTAAGTTGAAGCAGTTTAAACTAAAGACATGTTTCTAAATGTAGGCTATTAAAGGCAGCTAAGCATCAAATGTCATCATAAATATTTTTCTTCCTTTGGAAGGGGTTTTAATTAAAATATCTTTCTATGTACTTACTGTATTTATAGCTCTACATTATGCATTTCAAACAACCGACAGGGAAATTAAATTATAACTAATATATGATTTAGAAGAATCTATTCTTGAAAAAAAAAAGATATTTTTCAAATGAACATCTTGATACTTAAAATTACAAATATTAAAATCTTTAGCCATTGTCAGAATGATAACTTGGGAGATAATCTTTTTTTTCAGTTTTGAACAAAAATATTTAAATTTTAAAATATCAGCTGGTAAAGTTATAGCAAATATCTGGCTTTTTGAACTATATTAAATTAGAATTATCATCATGTCCCTTTTTTTCAATTACAAAAGAGATCATAGATTAAATGTAAGAAAAATAAAAGAAAAGTATATCAAAGATCAAATGGGATAAAGTTTTATTAGTGAAATTCAATTAGGAGAAGAAAAATATGAGACCTCTTAATCCATCCATGGAGAGATGTCACATCATTATTCGCAAGAGATTCATTAGATATTTTTTAATACTCTCTCGCATTGAATTATCAATAATTTAGTTTTATTTTTTTTAGATACCAGCTCAAAATCATCGATGTCTAGAACTATTAACACGTGACTAATCTACAATCGAGATAAAAAGTAAAATAATATTTTTCTGATTAAATTGACGACTCAAATCGAATTTGAGGCTACTAATTTTCGTCGTTCCTGAAACACTAATAAGAGACACGACAATCGAACTTGATTTAATTTTAGTCCTATTTAAATTTACACATGAATACTTAAGCAAGAAAAAATAACTTTTAATACTCTTGAACTCTTAATCTACTCTAAGAATAGCAATAACAATATTGCTATTTCACTAAAAAAATAAAAAAAATATGCTATATTCTAACACATTACTTTAGTCTATGTTGGATCACTTGTAAATTATTTTGTTTAGCAAAACGAAAAAAGAAAACAAAAAAAAGGTGATGCTAATGGCTTTAGCATTTGTTTCACCTGTTGACATGCCCATGACAACTACTACATATTTGTGGTGTGAGTTAGGGACCCAAACCCAATGCAAAAAAGGACCTGACCACTCTGGCCCTCCTTCCACCCAAAGTGACCCGTTGGTCCCAATAAATTTTTCGTGGCTCGCGGAAGCTTCCTGGGCAGGGACCCACGAGACGTTTCGGTATGATGTCACACAAAGGGTGTGGAGCAGGGTGGCGTCGGCGGTGAGTTTAAGGTTGCCGTCGTTTTCCCTCCAACTTCGTTTCAAATCTTCCCGGCAACACCCCATTGCAAAATATACCTTCAAATGCTGACGTGTCATCCATCCGGCCATCGTATTTGCGGATCGGATTATCGTAAAAGCGGATAATTTTTTAGGCACAATTGAATAATGAGATTATATTCTAAAATAAATTTATAATTCGTAGTTCCAAATAGTTAGAGTATATGTTTAGTTTACATTTAAAGATTGACACTATAAATTAAAAAAAAGATGATGCACATGCAAATCACTAATATTCTCCAATGTGTTTTAGATGTTTATTTATTTTGGATTATAATTATTTTTTCTTTTTAACTATCGTAAAATTTTAGATTTATTTTTAAATTATAAATTTGAGTAAGTTCAAATTTTTCGATTTACCATATTCAATCATCTGATTTAAATGTTATTTAATTTTTTTATTTTATTAAATTAATAATTTATATTCTTAATTAAAAAAATTATTTCACCCTCTCATCTCTCTTTAGCGTCGACTGAGCTCATGAACAAAAGAAAGAGAGAAGAGAGAAAGAAAGATGAAAGAGAAAAAGAGAGAGGAGTGAGAGAAAAAAAGAAGATAGTAAATTAATAATTTAATAAATTAAATTAATTTAAGTAAATTTAAAATATGATAAAATTGGCTAATTTTAAAAAAAATTAAATATATTTTCGTGATTTTATAATTTAGAGATAAATCTAAAATTTTACGATAGTTTTGAAAGAAATTTTTTTTTTAACAATATGTGGCACAAGAACGTAATCACATATGAATGAAATTGATAAAAAAAGAGAGAAATTTTACAATAATACGAGAACTTCGTACTCGACGATTAACTTCTATGTAATTTAATGAATTTTAATACTTTAGGACAATAATGCTATGAATTCCAAACATTAATTATGTTCTGGTTTCTTTAATTGATTGTTCAGTTTATGCTAATTTGTTTTTTTTATCTGTCACTTGAATAAGGAAATAATAAAGAGAAAATTTATATTCATATGCTCAATAATGTATGCAATTGATTGCCTCTTTTACATTAATTGATTAACACGTTGTAATTATTCTAAATGTTTCTATGGTAACTATTATATCTCTCACTGTATCCAACATTATTAATAGTAAAATTACATAAATGCAAATGCACATTTAATTCTTTAGCTAATATTCCAATTCTTTGTCACAATATTTTTAATACTCCATTAAGAGGCATAAAAGAGCAAATTCTCCATCCCATTTAATTATTCTCCAAAACTTGATGGCCAAGCTCCATTACTATTGCTATTAATTTTCATATCATAATAGCTTTTTAACTCTCATACATTAAACAAACTCAAGCGATAATTAAGTGATATTTAATTATTAACAATGAATATTCATAATAATTAATAACCTCTTAACTCAATTTTCTGTAACATCAATAAAGTTTTAAGCACATTATTTATCAATATATATAAATATCTGTAATCATTCTACGGTTTTTTGTATTCATGTTGAAGGGTTATCCTTTCTTCTATATATTGTTTATTTTGCTAACTTTTTGTTTACTTTTTGTTTACTAGTTTCCATGTATATTACCCCATGAAATTTATCTCCATGACAATGTACATTAGATCTCACTTCAAACAAGATTTGTGTTAACTAATTTCACATATTTATATTCAATGATATTCAATAATAAGTAATCTCTTAGCTTTATGTTCTATGAAATCTATGGCCAAAGAAAGTTGATTCATATATATATATATATATATATATTAAAAATAGACGGTCGATCACGTGGATGTTTTACGGTGAAACACCTGAAGGGGTGTTTCACCTCCATTAAACCCTATATATACATATATATATATATATATATATATATATATATATAATTTAAACCAATGAATTAATTGAACCGGACCAAAGTTTTTAATCCTTATAAAAATGCTAAGAAAATAACAATGTCAATTTTTTTTTCCAAAAACCTTATTGGTTTAGGATGAATAATTACATTACATTGAGGCGTTTGGTACAATAATAATGTTAGAAAAAAAATTCTTAGTCTTACTTATCCAGTCAAACGCTCTAAGAACAATCTATTCTTATCAAATTTTAAAATCACCTTAAAATCTCATTGTTTAGGTGCGCTGAATTATACTTTTTAAGACTATTTTTATATAATTATTTAAAAAAGTATATTTTATCAATTATTTCATATTTAAAATTGTATGTTTCATTTATGTTGTAATTAAATAGTAAGTTCGAATAATTCAATGATAACATTTATTTCCATTTCTTACGATCATAATTTCCCTAACATTTTATTTTTTTAGGCTCCCAAATTATTTCAAAACCTAGCACAATTTTGTTTAATGCAAAACATAAATGACAAAATCTCAATTAAAAAAGCGGTCTAAATTGGTAAATTTCTCAAGATGCAATACGATCAATTCTTAGGTGTTAAGGTTTTAAAAAATAAATAAAAAATATGGCGCGGTCAAAATTTTCAAAATAAAAATAAATAAATAAATAAATAAAGGGAATTAAAAGGGGTTTCCAATTTTTTTAAAGGTTCCATTTTTTTTAAAAGCGTTTCGGACGACTTCGCGGATAAATTGGAAGGTTACAGTCACCGCCAGGGAGGCGGTAAGCTCACCGCCCCCTTTTTTTAGCAGCTTAATAATAACTTCGTCCCCTTCCCTCTCTTCTCGGGAGACTCCAACGCACCACCGCAGGGTTCGAATTCTCGCCGTTACCTGGCGGCCGTCGAGTCCGGCGCCGCTATAAATAGAGCAAGCAAGCGGAGGAGGGTGGACGTCGTCGTCGTTCCAGAGGCGGTGGCGCTGGTGGTGGTGGGAGGAGGAGGAGGAGGAGGACCGAGAAGAGTTGCGGGAGCGTGCTCGAGATCTCTCGGATGGGCAGCGACACCAATCGACCGTAAGCATCTACGCCGATTTCGTCGTCTGCTAAAATTTCACTTTTTTTGGATTCTCTCTTCTTCAGAAGTTCGAATGCATGCGCGATTCAGCTGGTTTGATGTGGCCTGTTTTAATCCTTTTTTTTCTGTTTCGTTTTTGGATTTGTGATGCAAGCGAACTGCTGCTTGAATGGAGAACGGGGGATTTGGTGGTGGGAAAATTGAACGAGGGGAAAAAAATTAGTCTTTTGAAGTGGGTAATCGGGTTGATTAGGTGCGGGGATTTGGTTGGCGTTCGTGTTGTTATTTGTTATTATGTGGGAATGTGCTTCTCTGGGGCTCTCAGATGATTGAGTTGGGGGGACACGAATCTGTTTTTATTGCTTAATTTAAAGTAGTATATAAACAATGTTTTTATTCTTCGTTCCACTTTCTAATGTCGGGCATTATTGTATTGGGGTTCCATTAGGGGATTCCCGTATTAAAAAAATGTGTTCTTTTGGGGGTGCAATGGTGGCGAGAAGGGTTGAACTTTGCTTTTGAATATATGAAGAACCAGGATAAGTTTCCCACAAAGATGTTATCTTTTTTCTGTTTCAATCAAGTTTGATTTACCTGTTTGTGATGTTTTTTAGTTCTTTCTTTTTTTTTGAAAGACTGTGAATTGCTCTGGTGCATGTCTTGGTGGGTTGCACTTGCGTGAAAGTTTATACTGAGAAGGTATTGTGAGTCGCCAATTTGATAGTTGAATGAGTTTCCATATTTTTTCCAAAAGAAGTATTGTTATTAAACAATCACTGAGTTTTACAGAGTCAAGGGATTTATAGTGAAATGAACGCAAAAATTGATTCATGAAATTATAAAGACACCAATTTGCTTCTTAATAGAAGCTGTAATTTGGTTTGGGGATGTCATCTTTACTAGTATATTTTTACGTAAAGATTTTATATGATTATATTATAGGACATGCATCCATCTAAGTTTCAGGCTTCTACCATTTGAACAGTATTGTCCACATAGTTTGTGCATAAAGATTTTTGATGTAATTGTTATATTTTGTTCTGCATTTGTTATCTTGTACATTATTGTTATCTAATCACCTTTTACTGCTCTTTAGTGTGATAAACTATTTTTGTTTTTATTTTCTTTGTAATTACAGCCTTTTCGTTCTGAGGGTTTTTTGCTTCTGTAAAATGAGGCACTTTGTTTTCATGGTTTTCCCGTTTCTATATGACTAATCTTAGGTTCATTGAATTTTGGCTTTGCACGTGCTCTCTTTTGTCTTTGTATTATCATATCTTATTGTATCATTATTATCTATTTATTTGCTGTAAACTAATTCCTCTTCACCTTTCTCTTGTAATTGAAACTAACAATATTTTATTAATAGCATTGGAGTTTATGGTAAACCAAATGTGGAAATAACCACAATAAGTAACCCAATTGAACATGTAACATTTCTGACCATAAGACATTAAGATTTCTCTTCTGTTGAAAGTTCCATATTAACTTACTACAAGAAGATGAATGCTACTTTTACTTCTAATATTAGAGGAATCAAGGGAGTCACTTTTTTCTTTTCCTTTTTGAAAGGGGAAAATCTTGATTGCATTGGCAACATCTTAAATATGTGACAAAAGTTCTACTATTGTGATTGGATCTTGGACTTTTAATTTTTTTTGTATTTCATGAGAAGTTATACCTTACTAGAATTCTAGCTTATTTACCACTGATTAATGAATATGTTGAAAGAAGACTTGGTTTTTCACATATTGTATATTTTTGTGAACCTTTAAATAGCAATTCCAGAATTTGTTCTTGTGCCATTGTTAATCAACAGATGTTCATCTAGAATCTGACAACTCATGCTCAAAAGATGATGCTCTGTTTTTATTCTAATAGGTGTTCTTTTTTCAGTATATGGTTTCCTTTACTATTTTAGCTGCTTATTAATATTGTCTTCCTGATTTCATTGTTGCAGATCACTTGGTAAGAAAACCATTGGAATGTGTAAGGACGCCAAATCAGATTGTGTTGCCGGTCTTTGCATGGTAATTATAGTCACACTTATGGTCTTTCTCATAAATTTTTGACAGTTGCTGGGCAGGATGGAATAATGAATGACGTTCAGAACAACGGAAATTATCATAAGGGTCAAGAATTACCTCATATTGAAAATATAAGTATGAATGAAGACACAGAAGAAAAGAAGTTTGGCTCCCAGAAGCCAGGGAAAAGAGCATCAAAACCTGCTAATGGTGGAATAGCTCGGGTTAACTGCACTGTTCCTCAGCCATTTGACCTTGCAACTGAAAAACGTGCTTCAGGTCATCGCGCTTTTGTTGCTGAAGCTGCTGAGGATGGAGATACAGTTGATTCTGTTGAAAATCAGCAACCAGAAGCTAACCTGAAAAAGGTAATGATTGGTATCACAATTTCAGGGTTCCATCTAATACACACAAAGATATGCATACGTAGATATATTGGTTAGTGTGTGTGTGCGTATTGGTTACACACACATATTAGTTTGTCTGCATTCTTTAGCAAAAGAATGACGTTATATAGTCTTTCTGTTCAGGATAGTAGGTTTCTCGTAGTGCTATAAAACAGATGAACCTTGGTAGTTTTCTTAAAAGTAATGTTATTAAGATCGGACCCTTCTGGCTGGTTCAACCAGTTTAACCATGAACTGGCAGCTGGTCCAGCTCAGTTGGACTGGAAACAACTTTGGACTTGAAAAAACCGGTTTGAACTGTTAAAGACTTGATTTAAGTTTGGAATTGAGAAAAACCTAAATCAGGCAGTAAAATAAAAGAAAAAAATTGAAAGAAAATATAAGAAAGGGAAGTAAAAGAGGGGGAAAATTATTTGAACCGAGATGGGTAGTGGAAAGAACATAATTTTAATAAAGAAATAAATATGGTAGAATTAATAGGAGAGAAAGAGAGAAAAATGGAAATAAAGAAGGAAAGTGTTAGAAAGTAAAGCAAAAATAGAAGGTAACTTAAGGATGAATGAGGTAAAAGAAATTAATATATTATCACTAATCTTAAATAACATGTAAAATGAATATAATAACTTATCAATATCAACAAATAGGGTGTGATTTTCTTTATTAAATATGACTTTCTGAAACATGATAAATCATATTTTTATATTAATATTCATTATTACTAGATCACTACTAATTTTTTTACATATTATATGTTATAAATAATATTTTAATAAAATATGGTTCAACCTGTTGAACTCAAATGAACAGATCCATCCATGACCCAGTTGACATTCCGATCTGGTTATGAAACATTGGTTAAAAGTTTCACTTTCTTGATTCCATCTGTTACCTTGCTGTTCTACACTTGTACTATTATCCTCTTAGCTTTGCTGCCATTATGAGTATTTTACTGATACAGTTAAATCAATGTGATAAAGATTGCTCTTTGTGTCTTCATGTATCTAAATGATGATATTCTAAGCAACGTTTCATTTTCCCCATAGAAATACATTAACAAATTCAAAGTAAATCATGTATTGCAGAATTCTCCAGCTTCTGGAAAGCCGTTGCATCCAGAAAACACAATGCACCTGGACGATGAGGACTCTCGCTCTAATGCTTCTTCGTATGCTACTTAAACACCATATTTAAAATATTTCTTCTATATTCTATGTAATATGATATTTTTCCTTGTTATTTGTAGTAATTCACTGTCCGTAAGAACTTCAAAAGCCAAGACCACGGTAGGCACTGCCCCTACTTTCCGAAGCAGCGAGCGTGCAGAAAAGAGGAAGGAGGTAGTGTGTGTGTGTTGGTGAAACCTCATTTGATCATTATATAACAGCACGAAGAGTTCAATTTCATTTCTCTTTTTCCAGTTCTATTCAAAGCTAGAAGAGAAGAACCAGGCTCTGGAAGCGGAGAGATTGGAGTGTGAAGCTAGGACAAAGGTATGTTTTCTGCAACCTATTGAGCTATTGATAAAGAAGTGCATGTTAAGCCTTTTATGCTATGTATTTCCATCATGATTTATTTCTGCCTAAACATGAAATGCCATTTGAATATCCAAGGGATCCAACGTTTGGCTACTCATTTAGTAATTGCTAAGGAAGTTTCTCAAAAGTTGTTTGAAATCAATCACAAAAAAGAACTTGGATGTTAATTTTTTTCTTCAAATGCAGTCTCTAGCTCATAAGTTTTATCTCTGCTTCATAGTGCATGGTGCTAACCCAGACATTGGAATTTGGCAATTATGTGCTTTGTTCTCTATTGTGATTCATTTTCAGTTATTCATTTATATATTTTTAGCTTCCTCTTTTCTTGGATCATTATGTTTTTGACTTTTTCATTAGTTGATTAAAGAGCTATGTATCAGATCTTAAAACATAGATTTGTAGTGCCTATCTACCCAATACTCTATTTCCATTCTATTCATGATATGAGAGCTTCGACATGACTGGAAAGTTTGTGTACTATTCAATATTCTATTTTAGTTGAGTTAAACAGTTTTTCTCTTCCAGTGGATGAGTTTAACAGTATTCAACCAAGCATATTTTGATTGAAAAGAAATGCCTTTTGTATTCTTAATGCACATTTCCAGGAAGAGCAAGAAGCAGCTCTAAAGCAGCTAAGGAAGAGCTTGAACTTCAAAGCAACACCAATGCCTAGCTTTTACCAAGAGGGCCCTCCTCCAAAGGTGGAACTAAAAAAGGTATTACATTTTTATTCCTTCATACTAAACTGAAGAGGGTATTGCACTTCTTATTTGTACAATATGTTAGAAAATGGTTTATTCAAGACGTTTTTCACAACATAAAAAACATTACTTATATGCTAATATGCCATTAGGAGGATTGTTGTGCTGTTTTGAGTTAGGTTCCTTTTTTGTTTGAAATGCTCACCAATACGCAGAGCATGGCCCATATAAGTTATTGTGCTTCGGTTTCATCTACTACTAGAACAATTTTGCATCTCAATCAAGTTTTTGTAGTTTAAAATCATCAGATCATGAATTTGAATCACTAGACCAGATAATACCTCATGACACTTGTCTTTCAAATATTGTCAAGCATGGAGATGTTTGTGTACCAAAGGGTGTCTGTCTGAGTGCGCGTGCGTCTTTTAGCATAACTGGCCTTTTGCCATATCAATTACTTAATGAGCTTATCTCTGTGAGGTTCTAATTTTTCTTGAGCACGTTATGACTTACATAATGGATATGTTCTTTCAGTTTTCCATCTGTTTTTGTTGTATGATCCAGCTTTCTGCTCCAAAATATTTGCATAAAAGAAAACAGATCTGCGTGATCTGAACTACATTTTGGTGAATTAGAAAAGAGAAAATATAAAAGCACCTCATTATCACATCATGCAAATGTTGTATGTTGCCAAATTGAATAATACCACACACGATTATGCATGATTGGCCTTTGGAGGTTAGCATTTAATCCTGAAATGATATTTTTGTTTAATCTCTGTAAGGTGCTTGCTCTATTTCCCTTTGATTTTTAGAACAAGGTAATGGCCTTATATGATGGTTGTCTTTGTATAATTCGTTGTGTTATGTTGGCTTCATGAGTTTGCCTTTTCCACAGCTTCCTACCTGTCACTCTTTGTAATGAGTTTTAATATTCTTTTTTCTTGTTATAAGGAATTTCTAATCTAAATGTTTGCCGGTCTATTGCACTTAGACGTTTTTAAAGGAAGTAATTTCACCATTTCTTTGTGTCAAAAGGTGCCGCCAACACGTGCTAAATCCCCAAAGCTTGGCCGAAGGAAGAGCTTCGGTGATATGAATACTGGGGAAGAGGACAACCAGAACAGTTCTGGTCGGCATCGTCACAGTGTGGCTACCTGCAATGAAGCTACGAGGAAGCTGCAAGAGAATGTGAAAGGCAAAGAAGGATCGAAACCTACCAAGGGGAATCATAAGAGCCTCACTGAGAAGGCAACCGGTGAGGCAAACAATGGTGCTGTCTTAGCAGCATGATGTCTGTTTTCATGTTGCTTTTGAGCCTAAAAGTGAGCCCAAGTTTTCGGTCTTACATCACAAGGATGATTTCATACTCCTCACCGTTCATGTTGTGAAGGATTTGTGACTATGTGGGAACTTTGTGAAACTGTAAATTTTGTAAGTTATATATAATGTGTAACAGTCTGACGATTGCTTTGAACTGACGATCATTCTTGTGATATGAAATTTGAAAAAGCTGATGGCATCTTGTTCTATTTGGCATTCTTTTGCAGGATTCCTAAAATCTTCTTATTAAATGATTTTGAGCCCATTGGCAGGAATCTTCTGCTATATCTGGCTTAAATTTAGTACTCCCATAGCAGCCTTGTGGACAATGATCAATCCCATGACTTATATGCAAGTTTTAGTTGGACTTAACAAAGTGGATTGTTCATTGGCTTATTTTTATGCTCTTCATGCTTTCTGTTATTATGATTGGCATCCAACTGTTTAAATGGTTGCTTGATGTTGCACGTAATAATTTCCATTGTTTTACTAAAGTTTATAGGTTGATTTGTTTACCGTTTAATGTGGTATTGTTTCATTAATCCATAGAGCTTAACTTTGCATTCTTAAGGCAACCTTAAATGTTTATTCTTTTCTCAATATCAATATTTTTGAGTTTTTTAAAATATTTTTGTGGTATTAATTATGATATCTAGAAGGTAACTATTCTATTTCGTATAACCTTTTCTTTCAATTGGATGGTTCATATAAACTTTAAGAGCAGTAAGAGATCGTTGTATATTTCTTAAACTAACATGATCCATACTTTTCGTTAAAAAAATTGCCATTATATTTTGAGCTAAAATAATTTATAATTTTAGTTTAAAAAATATGAAGTCTATATTGCAGTGTACTACTTTAATCTCCCCCCCAACATTTAAGTTTTCACTATCTGTCTCCATATTTTTATCTTTTTTTACTTTGTCACCAACTTTGAAGAACTTTTAGTCGAACTTTAAATGGCATGATATCCAAAGATTAATTGTCAATGAATTTTGCAGCCAAATTAAATAACTAATTTTAACACACTTAAAAATACCACCAAGTTTTTTTTTTCTTTGGGTAAAAAGTAAAACCATACAAAAGTTGTAAGGACCCAAGGGCAAGGCCAAGGGTTTAGTCCCACATGAGCAAAACATGGAGGTGGTCATGGGCTTATAAGTGACCACCCTCCTCACCATTCAAGACGCGTTTTAAATTCGTGCGGGCCATAGGCCCAAAGCGAACAATTTTTTGAATGAGGTTGGGGGCGTTACAAATTGGTATCAGAGCCAACCTCATGTGCTCACTTGAATCATGTGGGACTACTCAACGAGGACGTTGAGCCCCCAAGGGGGGAAGAATGTAAGGACCCAAGGGCAAGGCCAAGGGTTTAG
>LTAE01000981.1:33594-66660 GCA_001647135.1 Pontederia paniculata | reverse complement strand
ATTATTATTATTATTATTATTATTATTATTATTATTATTCAATGATAGTGTTCGTAAATGAGGGAAACTATGTAGATTGTCGGATGAAAAATGTATGACTCAAATTTTATTTTTCTCATTGATTTCTTTTAAATAATAGATTTTTGATCTGAGAGGAAGTTGATGTCTCACTCTCACATCCCATTAAACCCAATGTTGTAAAACCCGACCTGGCCCGGCCGGTCGAACCGGTCGGACCGGTGTCCGGGTATAAAACGGGCCATGAGTCACTCAAAATTCGGGGTGTCAATTGGACCGTTTTGACCCGGTCAAAACCCAGGTTGAACCGCTCAACCCGGCAGGTTTGACCAACCCGGCCAAAAAATATTTTTTTTTTGAATAATAATATTAGAAGTTTAATTAGTTTATTTTTCTAGAGCTAAATAACATATTTGTCATATAAGTAAGATTTAAAATAATTATGTTAAATAAAAAACTTAATGAAACAATCGAGCATATTAGTATTTAATAATTATCTTATTATTTATTTTTTATCATTAAGCACTATTACAAATTATGAATTAGAACTAAAGAATAGCATATTATTATAATTAATAATATGTGCTCATGTATTTTGATTTTACACCTATTTTTATTGTAGTGACCGGATGTAGTCACTTCATTTTTCTTACAATTTTTTTATATTAATTTATTAATATCCAATTCGACCATCCGGTCCGACCGGTTCGACCTGACCCTTCAAGCAATTCGGGTCGATGTCCGGGTCGGACTTTATTGATTAAACCCATAATATAATATATTATATTTAATTTTGTAGGTTATTAAGCTTTGATATTACTATTATAGTTTAGTTATGTATTTTGGGCTTATGTATTTATCTGTATGTACGTGTTAATTGAATAGTTTTATATAGGTTGAAAGACGTAAAATGTAACACAAAAATATATTACTTTGCTATTCTTTATGTTCGATATAATTAATCATTTTGTATTTTATTTTAATAGCAACTAAATAAAAATAAAACTTTTTTTGTAATTCTATCATCACTCCGTCGGTTTTTACCGTTGGTTACCGGTACGAGTAACTCGTTCCATTCAATTTTACACCAAACCAAGAAGAGGAATAAATATTCAAAAGTATAGTTTGAATAATACACGTTCAATTATATTTTAAAGATCGCTTAATTTTTGCGAAACAATGACTTAAATCCACTCAATTTTAAAATTTAAATAAATGTTTAAATCAAAATTCAAGCCACATTTCTTTTAAACCATTTAGCGGTAGAAAGTGACACCTACATGATTAGTGCCATCATCATTTAAAAATAATATTTAAAATTTTATTTTATTTTTTTGTTTTTACAAGTTTCCGAAATTTTAATTTACAAGAAATACCTTGCATAGTTGGATAAAATTATTTTAAAAATATAATGTATTAACAGAATACAATTTACATTCTTTTATTAGTTTGACGGCATAAATGCCACTTGGATATAATTGACGGATGACTTGCATAGTTGAGTGATTTATAAAAGTTTAAATTGTTTTTGCAAGGAGATCATGCCTCTGTAAAGAGTTACTCGTGATACTTTAAATCTCAAGAAGACACTATAATATTTTTTGGGATGTTAACAAGGTTAGATTTGATGTTGATCAATTAATTTGAGGTGAGAACATTACAAATAAATCTCACATAATAATGATGTTTCTGAATGGTTTTTTTTTATACTCTACCCATTGATCAAACTATGGTGGAATATCACTTTGTACAAATAATAGCTTAAAAAATTGTTATATATATATATATATGTGTGTGTGTATGTATGTCATATTTATTGCATAAATACTGATATTCTCAATTTGTTTTTCTTGATTTCTCATAGTTTAGGCCCCAACTCTCGTCCTTGTTTAAACTGCAACATAAACTTCTCCCACAAATTGAGCATGATTAAGTGGAAGCTGCATGGAATGATCGAAGATAGAGATAACTGACCATCACATTTGACAAATGTTTTAAATCCCTCTTCACACATGTTGCCGTTGAGTGAACACAAAACCCCATATGACATGTCTCTGAAAGCAAATTTGTTTTATATCATGCAACTATTATCAAGTGACCTGACTTGTTGCAACCAAAGATACAAGACAGAAATGCCCATTTGTGCAACAACATGCACAAGCCCGATGGCGCAGCTTTTTCCTGCAAACTGGAGTGACCCAGGAATCAGAAGGGCAAACTAATTGCGTAGTCCCAAGTCATGAAGTTACTGCTGCTGCACAATATGTTGCAGACTTGCAGTACTTCCACTCTTGCATGGTTAAGAGTAAACTTCTACCTCACAAATATACACTAAGTAGTTAGACAGTAAGTAATATGTTGAAAATGTTGTAGAGATGTATGAAATTGCAGTATTATTTTATCTTTGTACTGAGAACAGGAAGGTAAGCCTTGCCTTTTATTTCTTCTTTTGCCCCAATGCACATTAATTTCTATATACGATGTAGAAGAAAACAGAAAAGATTAGAATCAGTGGGAAGAAAGTTATTGGGGTGAGAATATGGTAGCTATGCCTTGGTCAACAGTCATCTGAATAGGAGGGCCATAAGACATCAAATAATCTCGTCGATCACCATCATTGGAAACATCACTCCTGGCAAGAACCTCACCATCGGAATCTATGATGCCACCCTTTGTAGGATGCTCTACCCGCTTACCGGGTTCTAGGCGAAACGCTTTGACCTGTAAATTTAATTGATTGTCAAACAAATGAACTTGAGCAAATAAGCAGGGAAACCTGATGTATAAATAGCTGAACTAGGATAGTGGCTAAGCATGACTTTGCTTAAGAAAATTTATATGTTTTCATGAACTGAATATCAAAATGCATCCTTCCTTCAATGAATAGTGTTTATCACCATGCAACTATACAACAGAAAAAGAAAAAGGCACCTTGAGATAGATGACATGAGGTGAATCGACATAACTTCCATCGCTCATTTTCAGCATCGACGACAGAAGGGCTGATTTTGAACACTCCCTAATTATGACTGCATCCAAGAAGCCATCAGAGAACTGCAAAATAGACAAATAAAGGACCATTAACCCGAGTAGTCTGAATTCAAGGGATAAAGATAAAACTGACACCTAAAATTATGGTAGTGTTGTTACTAGATTTTATGAACAAAATTATTTCCTCCATGTCTTAACATAATGATAATATATTCCCTTAAAATATGATAAATACATTGGTTAACCTTCCGACGCAATATAGAAATAGAAAAAAAGGCGTTCCTGGCCAATGTCATTTGAGCATCATTAATGCACATGAACAGAATAGTGAGGTTACTTGACCCACTGCTGTAAAAACTTTTAGAAGATATATTGCAAGAAGTTCTAAAAGTAAGAAATATTGCAAAAAAATAAAAAAATAAAAACTTGTAGTATGCACCGTCTATGTTCTACATTCTAAATTTTGCTCCATTAACTCAGGGTCCTGATCCACTTACTTTGAAACATGCAGAAATAGTCCAGTGAGATGTTGACAATATTATTCCTCATGACATTTACACTCATTTTTGATACAGAAATAAAAAATGCATAATAGAATCCTCAGGTCAATGAAAGTTGATACCTTAGCTTCAGGTGCTGGCATAGAATCTTCACTGGCCCATGGTACATTGCTGATCCAAACTGAAACAAAAGGTCCATCAATAGACCTCCATTCTAACCCTTCAATAGAAGCCAAGGCACCTGGGTAACCACATGTCTGAACTGTAGAATCTTCTTGCCCTTGCTGATCAAGTGCAGAGTTACTAGCACTCCCATCGTTTTGTCTCACCGGTTGTCCATGTGTTTCATATCCGGGGGCAGGGACAAACTGAACATGCCCATGGTATTTTCGCAAGTTTATTATGCGAAAAAGGGACTGTCAGAAAAACATGAAAATAAGGGGTAAGCCCTCTTTGTTGAACACATTTATCAACCCAATTAATATCTAATGATAGGATCTGTCATTATATTAAAAGGTGTGTGTGTGCGCGCGCGCTGTGCGTGGATGTGCATGTGGGTGTGTGCGTGTGCGTGCGCGCGTGTCTGTGTGTGTGCGTGTGGTGTGTGTGTGGGTGCGCGCGCGCGTGTGTGCGCGTGTGTGCGTGTGCGCATGTGCGCGCGCGCGCGCGTGTATGTATGTATATATGTATATCAAGAATTTGATGGATATGCTACAGGAAATGTCCAGATTAATGAAGTCATAAGTAGAAAACCACTATACGATTAAAGTATAAAATGTTGATAAAGAGACAAGGTCATAATTAGCTTCAGGCATCATTGATTGAGTTCAAGACCTCAGACAAATTTCCAGCTGAAAGAATGAAAAAAGAGATTTACAGAGGCGATCATGTAAAAAATCAAAGCTCAGCTGGGGAGAAATTTTTTTAGCAACCCAAAAGTTATTCTATCAAGTAATGCATCTAGTAACGACAATTACAAGAAAAGGAAACAAAACTGCCTCAATGCTTACTGTTTCTCTAAGAGAGACAATGACAAAGACAAAGAGCACATCTATGTCACTGATCAGAAATTAGGGGTTCCGCAGCAAATTCAAACACATTGACTGGCTGCCGAAGTCAACATGAATTGAGATAATATAGAAATAAGTTATCAAAACAAAAAAGGTTTACGTAGTGGATAAGACATACATAAAAGTCCAGCCGAGCACTTCCCATCCACCTATACTTTTCCGACTCAATGTCAATATCAGCAATCAGACCTGCAGGCGCCAGAGGGAATCAAGTAAAACACCCATATTAGTTGACAATATCAATATTGGTTGACATTGAAGACCTGAAGTACAAACACTCCATAACATAAAACTAGGATTCCACATTCCATTTATTCTTAAGTTAACTCGTGATTCTTGTACATACCCCAAGTAAGCATCAGGACACTAAAAAACTTAGTCTGCCCTTGCAAGACTGTGGCAACATCTAGTGATCGTTTGTGACCTACATGCAATAGAAACAAAATAAGAAACCAAGTTGAGTTTTTCACCACAGTAGAAATTGAAAAAGAATAACAGTGTAACCAAAAGATGACCTTTTATAATTGCAAATGTTACATTAGAAATAGAATAGAAATCACCAACTGCATGTGAAAGTGATTTTGCCATGCCATTCCCTGTACCTGCATCCAAGAGAAAAATGATATACTATGTTTCTTTTATGAGATAATGATATACTATATACTATTTGACCATTACATTGTTTCCATATTACAAGGGAAACAAATCCCATAAGATGAAATGGAAAATAGGTGAGTCTAGGTCAATTTAAGCAATTCTATTTTATTCACAAGTTGTCAAATATAAACTTACGTAAATTTTATTAACCTATTAATCTAAAAGCTTAAACTTGCATATAAGACAATATGTTTTTTAAAAAATTACAAGTTAAGATTCTCATTCACGATATTGCTTGGAGTTCTCCCCTCTAAAATATTTATAGCCCCTTTTGTTCTAAGACCTTAAATTTTGAACACTAACCAGACAACCTAAAAACTTAATCTTGTAGAAGACAGTCTTAATATTATATTTACTCATAACAAATGGAATAATATTTTCTATACTTGGAGGATAAAAAAGGATAGTTATCAAGTACTTGGACAAGATGGAGAATGTCTCTGGTCGTCTTAAGGAGAAAGGCCAAATTATGTCAACCACTTCAAGAGGTCAGATTCAGGCAAGCTTTGCCATCTATTTTCTTAGTTGAACTCAATCCAGGAGGATATCCAAGAAAATAAAATAAAGAGATATAGACGGTTTAATACTAATTAGTTAATATTAATAATTAATAGACAGGGTTTGCCCGTCCATCTGATGTATCACCAAGATCTACTCTTTCTAGCTTTTTTATTTCCATATGGGACTTTAAGAACCAAGGCCTATAAATAGGGACTGATCCCTTTGCCATGGATTCATACTTTTCATACCAATAAGCATATGCGAGAATATATTCAGAACATTTTTGGTCCAATTCTCTGCTCTCCTAATGACAGAAAAAAAAAGACATAAGATCCCCTGTTCCAAGTAAGAAGACTTAAATACTCAACCTCCATGCCATAAGTATCTAGCATCTCAAGCTGCAGAGTGGAGTGTCGACCCTATAGTATAATATTTTTCCTAATGAATTTCTTCTCTCCCCATGGTCTACATCCATGAAATTTGGGTCAACTAATGAAGGTCCCAAACTATTGATTTCAAACTTCAGCTCTATAATCATATTGCAACTGTAATCAGTCATGAGAAGGGGTTATCATTTGATATCTTATTGGGCAGTATATGTAAGCATTCCAGATAAAATATGGTAATACACTCATCTATTTCAACCAAAACAGAAAATGAAACCAAGGAAGAAACCTCAAATCTCCAAGCATATGTATCCATGAGAAATATTGTGCACTATTATACATTATAATAACTACTAAAGATTCCTCATATCACATATCCTCAGAAGGCATACCAGCAGGAATGATTCCAAGAGGGACCCTAATTGCAGCACTCCAGTCCTCTCTTCGCAGTAAACCATTGACAACCTGATAATGTAGATGAGGAAAAGTATATATAAAAAGAAAGATTATTAAAAAAACAATGATCAAATGAAAAGTCTGCGATCTGTATGTTTATGTAAAAGTTGGAATGGCATGAATCTCCAACATAAACCTCTTAAAAGAGGATGTATAAGCATCCACAAAGTGAACAACTTGTAAGTTAGTAATCCCATCTGTTGCATTATCTAATTAGAAGTTCCTCATAAATCACAATATAATGAAATCAATATCAGTGAGGCTTTACCATTCATTGCCACATTTTCAACTAAGATAAACTGCTTCACAATCTCTCCCAGTGATTAAGGAGAAGAACTACTAACCTCCACAAGTACACCATCACCACTGACACATACAATTCCATCATACTTTAGAAGGTCCAATGAATTGGCAATTTCTTGAGCATGGAGCTGATATTTAGTTTCTGAATAAAATGAGATACCAACTTCATAAGTATCATTAATTACAAAAACCATATTGCAAAGGCATGTCAAAATTACCACAAGGTCATCTGGCCACAGACCTTTCATTGTGTACAATATGTCAGCAGCTACAAGCAAAGGTTGAATCTCGTTGCGGAAAATTTTCAATGCACATTTCTTCCCGCCAAATGGGTTAACAATGATAAACAACCTCCTAGGCCGTCCTATCAAAAGAGAGAAATATCATCCATGCAAAGCTATCCAAGGGTTAAATAACAGATAATGCCTCTGGTCAGAGATGTCAACGCAAATTATCATCTCACAGAAGATCGATCAATAGATGTCATGTACATCTCATCTGTAGTAGCACTGTGGTATTCATATGATGACAAAAAATAGTAGTTGAGCAAAGGGAAAAAGGATCTGCAGTAGCACTGTGGTATTCCTATGATGACCAAACCACAACAAGAATACAAAGACAATGAGAAGAGAAGCATCATACTGCACGTGATTCCATTTGTATCCTAGCCCAGTGGATACTAAGGATTAGATAGCTATCAAAAGATTTTGATGTACCATAGAATCGTATTAGTTTGAACTTTTTGGTGGTTAGAAATTATTATTTATTTTGTTTTTATCTTAGATTGTTTTGTTTACTATTTTAACTTTTTAGTGGAGTTAACCCTTGTTTGTAAAACTTTGTAGAATAGTTTCATTGATATTATTAAACTTAGAGATTCAATATTTTCGTCAATTGAACCTTTTGTTGTTTTCTAGGACACTATATAAGAGTCTCAGTGATATCTGTAAAATTAGAGATTCAATATTTTCCTCAAGTGGACCTTGTGCTCTTTTAGTTATCATTTATTTAAATTCATGATGGCTTTGGTAGATTTCAAAGAACTTGGTTGAAGTCTAGAATGATTGGTGGATTCAAGAGCAATTATTTTCTTATCAATTGAAGATGATGACTTACAAATTGACATCGCTCGTGGATTCTGAAATTGTTCATTCGTGGTTTGCTCCAACTCATTGATCACTCCGCCTAACAAATGATTCTGAAATTCACCAAGATCGTTGGTATCCAACAACGATATCGATTTGCAAGTCGTATTCTTCAATTGACAAGAAAATGATTGCTCTGGAATTCACTAGAGTTTCATCAAAGTTCTTTAGGATCCAAAGAATACATTGTGAATAAACACGATAAATAAAAGAGCACAAAATTCAATTAAGGAAAAATATTGAATCTCCATTTTTATTGGCATCAATGAAACTCTAATACAGAACTTTACAAATTATAGTTTAGCTCCAACCCACAAACAAAAGTAGAAAACAAAATCTAAAATAGAAAAAAAAAACAAAATAACTAATAGTCTTAAAACTCCCAATTTGATGAGACTCGTCCTACGTCATATTTTTTTCTTTTAACATTGGTGACCAGGATGGAAGTCAAAGACCCCAACCATGGTTGACAGAAGATAGTAATGTTGGAATCAATTAAAAACTCATATCTTATATGGTCATCTTATCACACCAGGGATTTGTCACAATGAGATATTCTAATGTTATCCTAAGTCTCTTTAGGGAAAGGGTATAGATGAGATTCGAAAAGTAACCCAATCACAATGGGTTGACGGAAACCAGAAAAACGCCTTCAGACTTTGTCACCTTTGACTAAATGGGAACGCATGAAAAGATCCCCCAATCCCGCATCAAATTGTCTTTAAATGGGGACATAACAATGTAAGATCTGATCACATTGCTCTATGCAGTTTTGTTAGCAAAATAAGTCCAGTTTATAGTTTCAGAAGAAAAGTCCAGTCTTCCTGAGATATCAGATCAATGGTACTGAAAAAAAAAAAGATTCACTCTATTAAGTATTTGCCAAGACTCTGGGCAGGAGTGTTATCATAAATCAAAGCCAACGCCCGCAATCAAACTCATGCAAAGCCATGTCCAGAAGATTAAAGAACACAATAGTTGTCTCCAACGAGAAAAAAAAAATGAAATCTTTGGATGAAATGAAGAGCCTCACGGAGAAATTTAACCAAAAGCGCATAAAAAAAATCAGAAAAGCTAAAGGCCTATTGGATGAGGCCTCATAAAAGACAACTGAAGCAAAATAATTGCAATGGTTTCAATAATGATCCACCTTCTATCAATCATCAGAGTCTATCATAAGCAGACTAAAAGAAACAAGGAAATATTCCTCTTTTTCCACAGATAGAAGTATAAAGAAGAAAATAGAGGTCTGATGGAAAATTCAATCAATCCGAGTGAAAAAGGAGAAAACAAACCATTCTGTTCGACAATAATTACCACAAAGATCCAACTTTCCTTGAAACTAAATTGGAAATAACGAGTAAAGAGTGTTCTTTTCTCGCTATAGAAGCAAATTTCTGATAGGCAAAGCAACGATCACCTACCAAGCGAATCGATGCGGACTCTAAACCTCTCGCTCCACAGCTTCGCCGCCTCGTCGTTCAGCATCTCCAGTACGTAATCCCTCCTCACCCGCTTGCCAACGCCGCTGCCCGTCCCGCTGCAGGATACCCCTTTTGAAGACAACACGAAGGCCCTGACGATGATCCTGGTACCCTCAGCCTTCACGCCCAGCACTTCCTCCGCCAAGCTCAGGCACCTCTCCCCTCCGACGCCCCCGTCAGGGGAGCTCCAACGGAGTGTGCCGTCCGCCTCCAACGTTGCCTCTGCGGGGGCCCCGTTGACACGAATCCTCTCCCTCAGGGTTTCGGCGTCCACTTCCATTTCTCTTCTTATCACCTCGTTGCCGGAAACGCGGAGGTGAAGAAGAAACGGACCAGTTTTGCAGCTCTCAGGAATGGAGATTTGGCTTCAATAATAATAATAACAAAAAGGTGTTACTTTTGCAGGAAGCCCCCTAAACGGATTTATATTTTTATACGTTGTCACTTGACAATTTCTTTTTACTAATAAGTCCCTCAACTTTTGATTGATTGCATTATCATTTAAAATTACTCACACAAAATTTGTTACTTATTAAATTATTAATAATAATACATTCATATACTTTATTTTTTATTGACCATATTTCTTATGCAGTAAATTATCGATAGTGAAGAAAATTATAATTTTTGAATAAATTTTAAAGTAAATTGATGACTCGAAAACAGCGTCAAAAATTTTATTGAATTGTTTATAACACCATGGGACATGAACACAAAATTCACCAAAAATAAATCACACATACTTATAACATAAATGATTGACACAAATTTAATAACAAATGAAGAGTTGATATTTATTTATAGACTTTCTACAATCAAACTAACAACCTAAAAGCTAAAAATAAAAGCTAATATATAAAATTCTAAATTAAATCAAATTATCTTTTATAGCATTCGGAGGGTTATGTTTCACATCTATAGGATCTTGTCGTCTTCAATAATTTGTGAGGATTGTAGTATCATAATGTCTAGAATAACTACTTACGGAAAGTTGATTGAAACACATGATCTCGCATACCAAGCAACTCTTCTTTAATTGCTAACGAACTTATCTTAAGTTTGTCATTCATATCAATAAATTTATTGCTTCGATATGCACTGACGCCAATGCCTTAAACTTCAAGATTTTCGAAAATATAACAAAGAACTTCATCAAATAAGCATCCATAGTTAATGTTTGGATAGATCTTAATTTTCTCAACAGTATGTTTCAAATTATAATAATTTTCAATTGTCAAAATCTCAACTTTCTAAGGCAATTGTTTTTTTACAAGATTGCCCAAATTCTGAAAAAAAACGTGTTCATTCGATTGATTATATTTGTCCAATCGGATTTAAATCTTCTAATCAATTTGTGGATTTCGTCCAAATAAACTTTCACTTCATATAGTACATTTTGTTGTTGAGAAATTCTTCATTTTCTTCCATGATGGTACATGCTTCTTTTGATAACAAAAGCGAAGTTGTTTTATTATTTTTCCATGAAGGCAAACTCTACCAGTAGACTTGTTGGCATCTAACTTTCCTTGATTATGCTCTAACACATCTTAATATTTAGGTATTATGAAAAATGGACGAAAGAGAGAAATCACATATAGAGAAGCTACAGATTTATGAGGTTCATTCTTAATCGAGCTACGTCCTCAGACGACGGATAGAGTTCTTTCTTTTAGTGTGGAAAATAATAGATGATATAAGATATAGAATAACATAAACCCTAGTGAATTTATATATGAACACTCAATACGAAATAAAAAATAAAAGCCCTAAGACTTCTAAGTTTCGGGGGCTTCGCCCCCGAGCTCATGCAGGAGGGATTCTCTCTAGACCCCCCCCCCTCAGGCTCGCTGACCGGGTAGCAAGACATCCGTATGGGGCAGATGGCTTTGTCGTCTCAAATATTCGACGATTGTGATGCGTAGGGAGTTATATGTATTTTCATTGGGTTAAGATTTAATATTTTATCAACGTCAAATCTCCACCTTGACTTGAATCATCTTTAAAATATAAGGATCTGCCATTCTCTACCACCACTAGCCCTGCCTCAGGGCTATTGTCAATTGTTTATGTTTAGTAAGTCCAAGCAATGTTAGAACTTGCTATGAAAAAAATAACTTGGTGAACATATCAACTGGATTATCTGCAGTGTCAATCTTCTTCTCCTTGATCCTCTTCTCAGTACGGATGAAATGATATCTAACATCAATGTGTTTAGTTCTCTCATGATGAACTTAATCCTTGGCTAAACATATAGCACTCAAGTTGTCACAATGCACTATAGCATGATCCTAATGTAGCCCAAGATCTTCAACTAAGCTTTTTAGCCAGATTCCTTCTTTGCAGCTTCTATCAATGTCATGTATTCTGCCTCAGTAGTAGACAAAGTAATTGAAGACTATTGAGTAGTCTTCCAACTGATAACAGAACTACCCAAAGTGAAGACATAGTTTGTCATTGATCTTCTTCCTTCCAAATCTGCAGCATAATTTGAGTCAAAATAACCAACAACTAAACACTATGTATCACTTTCATATATAAGGCTAATATAAGATGTTCCTCTCAGATACCGAAAATATGCTTCACTGCCTATCAATGTTCTTTTCCTAGATTGCTCATGAACCTACTAACAACACTAACTGCATGTGCAATGTCAGGCCTTGTGCACACCATAACATACATTAAGCTTTCAACTGCACTAGCATAAGGAACACTAAACACGTACTCCTTCTCTACATCAAATTGTGGTGTGAAGTTTATGGAAATGTTCACATTTGAAGTTGATGGAGTGCTGAGGGACTTTGCTGAAGCCATACCAAATCTAAATAAAATCTTCTGAATGTAGCTTTTCTGAGATAAGAAAAGTTTACCCTTTATGCAATCTCTGACTATCTCCATCCTTAGCTGCACCTAGATCCTTCATGTCAAACTCTGACCTGAGAAGTTTCTTCAAATCATGAACATCTGACATATACTTGACAACAATAAGCATATCATCAACATACAAGAGCAGAAAGATGGTGAAGCCGTCCTTCACCTTCTTGTGATACACACAACAATCATAGAGATTTCTAATGAATCTTTTACTTATTATAAATGTATTAGATCTCTTGTACCATTGCCGTGAAGACTGCTTCAGTCCATACAAAAATTTTTTCAAGGTGCAAACATGATCTTCCTTTCTTGGAATAGAGAACACCTCTGGTTGACTTATTAGAATGTCTTCCTCAAGTTCTCCATGTAGAAAGAGAGTCTTCACATCTAGTTGCTCAAGCTTCAGATTCTGATGTGCTACAAGGGCAAGCAACACCCTAATGGAAGTGTGTCTGACAACATCTCATAAAAAAGTCCATTCTCTCTTTCTGATTGTAGCATTTAGCAATTAGGTGTGCCTTATATCTAATGCCTTCAACTTCAGAAATTCCAAGTTTTTTCTTGAAGACCCACTTGCAGTTTATAACTTTTCTGCCTTTTGGCAACTTGACCAACTCCCATGTTTGATTCTTGTGAAGAGAGTCAATCTCCTCACCCATAGCAATGATCCACTATTCTGATTCTATAGATGAGATATCGTCCTTGTAAGTTGATGGCTCTAGAGACTCCACCTCTTTAACCACCTGCAATGCATAAGAAACCATGTCCTCAAAGCCATATCTCTTAGGAGGACCCACCTGTCTGCGAGGACACCCAACAACAATAGACTCTTCTTCTAATTGCTCTTCAGGTTAATCTAGGTTTGGCTGATCAACTTGGTGTTGTCCTCCTTTATCATCCTCAACTTGAGCCACCTCAAACTTCACCTATTTGTTGACACTCTCAGGCATTGCATCAACAACCTCCATCTTCGGCTGAAGCATTGAAGTCTCATCAAAGGTAACATTTTTGTTGTAGATTACTTTGAGCTCTGAAGGAGAACAAATTTAGCCTTTCACTCCTGCTCCATATCCCATGAATACTCCTTCTTTGGCTTTTGACTCCAATTTTTCTTCATTGACATGATAATATGCAGGACAACAAAAAACTTAAGTTAGTACAATAAGTAGGATTTTCAAATCATACCACAATAGGAGTTTTAAGATCAATTGTAGTCATCAGGCTCTGATTAACCAAATAGCAGGCTGTGGTAATAGCCTCAAGCCAGAATGCCCTATTCAAGTCAGTATTAGAGAGCATGTACCTTGCTCTCTCCAGAAGTGTTCTGTTCGTTCGTTCTACCACACCGTTCTGCTGCAGAGTGTGTCTGATGGTGTGATGTCTGACAATGCCTTCATCTTTGCAGAACTGATCAAATTCAGACGAACAGAACTCCAGATCATTGTTAGTACGAAGATGCTTCACTTTATTCGATGTTTGATTCTTCACTAGAATTTTTCATTCTTTGAAGACCTTGAAAGTCTCACTATTATGTTTCATCAGGAATACCCAAGTCATCCTTGAATAGTCATCCATCATATAGTGAAAGTATCTAGCGCCTCCTAAAGATGAAACACGAGAGGGAACCCAACAATCAGCATGGATCTAGTCAAGAGTCGCCTTCGTTCTATGCATTGTCTTGCTGAAATGATGTATGTGTTGCTTGCCGAAGACATAGTGCTTGCAGAAGCTAATTTCAGAAATCTTCTGGCCTCCTAGAAGATCTCGCTTGTTGAGAATGTTCATCCAATTCTGACTCATGTGTCCAAGCAGCATATGCCACAATTTTAACACTTATGAATCTAATGAACTAGCTACCGCAGCAATGCCAGAGACTGTTTTTTTGCCTTGTAGTATGTACAAGGATTTCTTCCTGACTCCCTTCATGACCACAATATCACTCTTAGTGATAGTAAAAATATCTCCAGCAGCATTTATCTGACATCCTTTAGAGTCCAAGACTCTAATGATATCATGTTCTTCTTTAATAAAGAAACATGACGAATATCTATTAGTATCCTCATCTTGTTATCATGGGTTTTAATCTGAATAGAGTCAATTCGAACAATCTTGAAAGACGCATCATTACCCATGATGACGTTTCTGTCATCAAATCCTTGATAAGTTGAAAATCACTCCTTTTCGAAGTCATATGATAAGAACACCCCGAATCAAGAATCCAACTCCTCTAGACATCCCTGATTAGTTACAGCAAGAACCAAATCATCTTCGGAGTCTTTGCCCTGATGTACAATCGCAATAACTGTTGTATTTTTCTTCTTAGGACAATCCTTCTTTCAGTGGTCTGATTCCTTACAGTAATTGCAAATGTCTCTCGGATTTGATTTCTTGTACTTTGGCTTTGGCTTGCCCTTCTTCGAGGCATGTCCCTTCTCCCTAGTCGAAATCAACCCTGCGACATGAGTCTCTGCAGAAATACCAGAAGCCCTATTCCGAAGTTCAAGAGTGTGTAGACTCGATCTTACTTCTTCCTGACATATAGTATCTCTCTCGACGATCATAGATTAAACAAAAATCTCAAACGAAGGAGGGAGAGAAACTAACAGAAACAGAGCAACATCTTCATCATCAATCTTCACATCAATATTTTGCAACTTCATCAATATAATATTCAATTGATCAAGATGTTCCTACAGAGGGGTACCTTCTTGCATGCGGAGGGTGAAGAGACGTTGCTTCAATAGCAACTTGTTGGTGAGGGACTTCGTCATGTACAGACTCTCAAGTTTCAACTACAGACCTGCCGCTATTTCTTCATCGGCGACCTCGATTATCACCTCATCTGCCAAACACAGCAGGATCATCGAGTGCGTCTTCTCCTCCTGCGATGCCAAATATTCTATATTGATCTCCTTAGATTTGCCCTTCGTATGGGTCTCCTTCGATTTGGTCTTCGCAGCGGTGCTCATATCCCCTGTTGTTTTAGAAGTGCATGCATCTTAATCTGCCATAGTCCGAAACTATTCCTCCTATTGAACTTCTCGATATTCACGTTGTTAGACGTCATCTCTTCGCCTGATCTCAATTCACCAACGAACCCTAAGACTCTGATACCATTTTGTTATGAAAAATAGATGAAAGAGAGAAATCACACATAGACAAGACACGAATTTACGAGGTTCACTCTTAACATGGCTACGTCCTTGGGTGACGGCTAGAGTTCTTTTCTTTTGATGTAGAAAATAGTATATGATACAAGATACAACATAATCTAAATCTATGAAATTTATATGTGGACTCCGAATAGAAAATAAGAAATAGAAGCCCTAAGATTGTCTAGGATTCGGAGGCTCTGCCCCCGAGCGTCCGCAGGGGAGGATCCCCTCTCCTAAACCCCCCTCAGGCTCATTGACCGAGTAGCGATACTCTCGTATGGGACGGACGACTTCGTCGCCCCAAATATTCAACGATTGTGATATATAGGGGATCATATGGGTTTTCATTGGATTAAAATTCAAGGCATTATCAACATTAAGTATATTGACAAGTTTAAATATTAAATGCAAGAAATAATCATTATCAAAATATCCATTAGATGCTAAATTTTTTATTCTCATCTTATACTATACTAAATTAGATGCGCTCTGATAATTTTAAAATATTAAATCGATAGAAAAATAATATTTTTATAATTTATATTCTTAATAATATAAATAGATTAAGATTTGAAAGAGAAAATAACAGTTGAATATCTTTTTTCAGAAGAAAAAAAATAGAAAAAAGGATATAAAAGAAGGTAAGATGGCTAGTCAGAGGAAAATGAAAGTAAAAAAAAAAAAGATTAAAGATTATGCGGTTGCAGTTAAGTGGGACGAATAGAGAATAAAAGAAAGAGAAAAGTAATATCGATCGAGATTGAAAATATAAAGACGATACGAAAATGAAGGTGGGAGGATGTGAATAGATTTTATTATGTAATTATTAGTGCGGCTGTCGAAGAAGAAATAATAAATATGTGAAAAGAGAGGACGAGATTGAGAAATAAATTAATAAAGTGGATAGAAAAGTTACAAAAAAATAAAACGTGACAATTCGAGGGTGAACACCGGGGCGAAGTGACAAATCTTCTCGAATGCTCTACTGCCACTTGACGTAATAGTATATCATAAGTAGAGGGATATTATAATATAACACTGTGGAGCAGCTCGAAATTCACTCAAAATAAATTACACAAAGGAATAAAATGAATATTAATTAAATTTAATAACAAATGAAGAATTGTACAATAGACTTTTTACAATCAAATCCTAAATAATCTAAAAATTAACAACATTTAGATAGAATTTCAAATTGAATCAAACTATCTCCTATTTTATCCATTCTACATCACATATGAAAATAATTAACATAATATAAAAGAACTCTTCAATCAAAATAATTAACTTTGAAAATATAAACATTGTTTGAATTCCATAAGCTCAAACTAAACGCACATACACTCACAGAATTTATATATCATATAAATATATTTATAAAATTATATATATATATATATCAAGAAATAATATAAACGTATATATATTTATTACTATTATCATTAATTATTATATTACGACAAATAATAGTTAAAAATATTATTTATAATCGATACACTAATATTCTACTGTCATTAATCATACTAATAACAAAATTGGAAAGTAATATAATGATAATAATCTATTTAATAATAATTATATAAATTATTATTATTATAGTTAATAGTAGTTATGATATAATACTACTCATCATGTTCATAATATCTTATGTTATTATTTATTAGATTTTTCTAATTTAATTTGAGTAAGGCTTCAAAACACAAATGCGAAGAAAACTAAAGAAGATTACTATAACGTCCCCAAAATTTAAACTTTTTGAACGACATTACACGTCATACATCATTGACTTGATTCTTGACTTTTCAGTCAAGAATTAAGCCACATCAATGGAAGATTATATAATTTCAAAAGTCTACTATATTAAAATAAAAATGCTAAACTGGTCCATCATAAATATCTAGACAATCTAACATAACATCATAATAGTGACAATGACACAACATGAATAAATGAGTTTGAAGGTACAACTCAATAGCAACTTAATACATCATCAATCTAAGATCAGAAGATAACATGTGCAATCATGAGCATCGCACGTGCACGCCACCATCATCATAGCAAGTACCTAATCCCTTGCAAGGTCCAGATGCAGAAGAAGCAAACCTTTCGTGAGGTAATGCCCATTATGTAAGGCCCAAATAGAAATAAAATAAAATAGAATAATAAAATCGTACTTAGAAGAAATATCATAAAAGACATGAGAATTATTATTCATCATCATTATCTTCTTTTAAGGTTAACATCATCATCATCATATTGTGAAGAGCTTTTCATTAGTTTAAGGGATCCTCATGTACTTTCATACGACATGGCATCAGTGGTTGTACAGGACCACGAGCAGGATTCGTTGCACAGGTAAGGGAGATGACCGTGCAACTGGAACAGTGGTCAAGCAGTGATTTGGAGTCACGCGCCCCGGGATTTCACTGTCTTACCTGCAGTTACACCCCCTGTCCCCCTCATCATCCTCTTTTTTCTCCCGATTTTGCACTCAGTACATGAAGCCTCGTCAATTATATCTTTTATCTTGGATTATTATAAGCACCTTATAGTGTTTACATCATCTTCATGGTTAGGTAACATACATCACATCATGTACAAGAACTTCTGGAGAAAATCTCATGAGACGGACCGTGTCGGTGAACACGGCCCGGGTGTAGTCACGCAAACACGGTCCGTGTTGTAGGACACGGTCCGTATTCCCATACCGGATTCTACGCGCAACACCGCTTCCGGCATTCGTCGCATTCTGAAGAACACTATTGGCATCGGGTCTGTAGGAAACGTTCCGGTAGCGACGAACCGAATTCGATAAGACATCATCTTCGGGAAGGAGTCCTGACACGGTCCGTGTTGTCCAACACGGTCCGAGTTGTCCTCCAGCGCGGCAACGAAAATTAGGATTCCATCGTAGAAGGCGTTTTTCCAGGCGCGATCCGCGCCGGCGAGCGCGGCCTGAATTCGTCATCGAGAATGCGTTGCCTAACGCGGCGTGCGTTGGCGAACACGAAGTGCATCATCGTGTACGTAGAAGAAACGCGCGCTGTCGACCTAGTCCGTATAGGAGACACGACCAGAGTTAGACATCTAGCGTAAAGAAAAAAGGGGCACGCTGCCGAGCGCGATCCGCGTAAGAGAACGCGACCCGTGTTATGAGGAACACGGTCCATGTCGTCCTGCGTAGTACGCATCCTTCAGCCGTGTCCGAAAAACTGGAGATCAGATCTCCAAGAAAACGTCGATAAAAACATCCAAAAACATTCAGGGATCAAACATCATCATCATAAAAGTCAAAAACCCATGTGTCTCAATCCTAAAGATGAGTTTCATGGAGGATTCCTAAGGATCCCCCTACATACCTCGTTTTCAGTAAAATTTACGTTGAAACCTCGTTGTTCTTCTCCTCCTTACTGTTGTCCCGTTCCCCATGTGTTCTCTTTCCTTTAGCACGAATCCCCAAATCATGAGAAGACGAAAGAAAAATAATAAAGCTAAGAGTTCATGCCTTACCTATGAGAGAGAGAGAGACTTGAAGGAGGAAGAGACAGCTAAGGCAGATAATGAAGAGGGGAGAGAAAATTTAAGATTTAGGTCTTATTTATAAGGATTTGGGTAGAAAAAAATACTTAAATACCTTTAATTAAATTAATAAAAAATAAATTCTATTCTAATTAAAATTCTGGGCGTCACAATTACCATTTTGAACCATCAACCACGCATATTGTTGTTTTATAAGAAATTCGTATCACTATGATAATATATATGGACTATAAATTAAGGCAAACAGACAAAATAATGTGGTGTATTAAGATAATTTTAAATCACATATAACTCATAGTATGTATCTTTAAAGGGAAGCCTTCCGACAACTGTTAATATGTAAATAATATATAAAGACTATTTAATTAAATATGATGGATCGCTACAAAAAATTCTTTATTTGCGACCAGCATCAGCTAAATTTAAATCACATTAGCAAACATGTGATATGGGTAATTGGGTCAAGATAATTCATTCAACAAATCGATGCTGATGTTGATACATCTTCATTTGTCTCAATAATAATACTACTTATTTTAGAAATTTTTATGTCCCGTTTTGATATTATATTATCATTTAGATTAGCATTTTATTCTAAAGAATAAAATCAAACACACATCAAATCAAGCACAAAATTAATAATTATTATTTTGATATTGGAATGAAAATTAAATTATTGCAGTCTTAATATATAGTGAATTAAGATAACATTTCTTTTTTACGCCATCAATATTGAGAGTGTTGATATATGCATAAATAAAGATGACTTAACATGTATTTAATGAAGAACATAATTTTTCCTCTTTTTAGACTAATGATTATATTTTCATTTTTTTTTCATTTCATATTAAAATTTCAACATAGAATACCTATTTACCTATATTCCCCAATTTATATTATAATGCCATAAAACATTGTAAAGTCCATAATTTAAGGATTTATTGAATTGATGTAAAAAGTAAGCAAACCCCTTCAAATGTTTGCAATATCACAGAACTATAGAATGTGAAAAAAGATAAAAAAAGAAAAAACAACCAGATGAGACCGGCGAAGCGAATGGGAACTCCACCTCTTACACCTGCGCATTGCGATCAACTCGTACGTTTGATCTCAAACGTTGGCTGGTGATCGGACGGAGGATAAGCCTAATAGCCACGGAAGACATGGGATATTTTCTTATTAATTATTGTTATTGTAATGTTTTATGTCAATTGTTAATGTATTGTGGCAATACAACCTATTGCTTTTATTATACATTATTACAATAGTAACTATTTATCTGATGAGAAGAAAAAAAACTAGTTTTGACGTGTTGTGGTTTATAATATAATCACATAATTAGATGACACATTCCTGGAAGAAAAGTTAACTAAGTTTTCTGATGTTAACTCTCCTGCAAACTAACCTCACAATAATATATTTTTCAATTCGAATTTGAATATCAAATTTAAATTCCTTTTGTCTTCATTCATTTTACATAATGGTGTAATCAGTAAACAAATTAACGAGTATATTTTACAAGAAATAATAATAAGTTTGTAGGAGAAAAATAATTTAACTTTTGGAAAAAGAGAAAACTAACGATTAACCTTAAGCAAGAAGGGAAAAAAAGTATGGACCTATCATCTAAATTCTTACTTTTGTCCGTGATGAAAAAAGAAACTAAAGTTTCCAAGGAGATGTGGACTGCATAGAAATAGTATAAAAAAGTACTGAAAAAAAGAATTAGTAGTAAAACCAGTAGACATGGAAAGTATGATCTGATTTGTCTCCCCCGTGTAAAGTATTGAAAAAAAGAATTAGTGTTCAATTAATTCAACTGCTCAATTGTAGAACTTATTATAGTCTCCCCCGTGGATTTGTCAATCAATTTCAATATAAATGTTATCAAGCAAGATGGACAGATAAGAGAAAGAATTGGATGTCACATAAATCCTGTGTATATTCCCTTTCTCATTTACCTATTCCTAGTATGACCATTATCTCTCTGTATATTTATTAATCAATTAAAACAATTTTGAATGCCTTCTTCTCATTGAATTATGCTACATGCATGATGCACAAGAATATAAAATATGGAGTTAATTGGTAGGTTAATCTGATTCGTCATGAGATACCTTGAAATAAGATTGGCCTCATGGTCCGGATGCATTAACTGTTATTATCTTCTCCATTTATATAAACAGCAAACAGTTTAATGCCATCAACGTGATTTGTCACCCTCTCAACCATAATTATCGTCTACATTCAATAATGGTAAATTTCACTAACGGTCAATTATTCTCCTCGTCCCAACTCAATCCTTTAATTTAGTTTTACATCAACTTTGACGATCCAGTTCGATTTTGATCGGGTCAAATTAAATTAGATTGATGATAATAATATTTTTTAATATGATCTAGTTGAATTGAAATTAGATCGAGTCATGAAGTCACTCCATAAATTTTTTTTTCTCTTTTGACAAATTTAGTATCAATTATATTCTTATAAAAATAAAATCAAGTGTTTTCTTAAAAAAAATAAAGACATTTCATTTAATATATATTTTAATTTTAAAACTAATTTTAAACGTTAATCTAAATAAATTGGTTCACTTTAGAAACTACATTGGGATTGTTAATACAAATATCTCTGCAATTCGGCAAAATTTGTATTTGTCCATACTCATGGTAAATACTTGAAGATTTGATGTGGTCTTCTATATGGCAATGACATGAGTATCAAATGCATAAATCTTGAATGTGACTTGGTTTGCCTAGTTCAAGAGCTGAGAACCTTGCATTTGGAGGATAAAAAATTTATTGCTCGACAATTGAAACCTCTTTGTATTTTTTTTTGTCATTTGAGATATGTCATGTATTTCAAGAGATCAATCATGAAGCAAAGTTTTTGGTTAACCTAGGTAGGACATCTTTTTGCAATCAATTTTGAGGGGGCGCCCCCTCGTACATCCTTGTTGTTATCTATCAAGAGTCTTATTATTTTTATAATTAATTGATACCTGCATTTTTTCTTTAGAAAAAAGCTTTATTTTGAAAGAAATTGTAAAAAGAAAAGGCGAATAGATAACTGATTGAGGTATAATCTTAATTGCTTATGAGATTTAAATTTTGTGTGCTTTATACTTAGCGTGAATGGATAATATGATGACTAAATGTAATATAAGATTTTGTTTGTTTTGAAAGAAATTATCCTTGGAATATGGATACTTTTCCTCAGGGAATAGTCATTCCTAGGATGATTATCCCCAAGACTTTAGAAATTGGTAATTACTTTTAGAACTACTATTTATTTTTATCAACAATAGTTTGGATAATTTTTTTAGAACAACAATTCTACGAATGAACTTTGAAAATAAAATAATATTTCGAAACTCTTAGAACCTTCCTTCTCTTCCTTTTTTTCCTCCTTGACAATTCAAGTCCATACTAATGCACCAAGGGGGTTGAACATTCTCGTGTTATATCATGTCATAACAACACATTTTTTATTTTAAAATTTTTATTTATAAAATTATTTGCCTAATGACCATTTTACTTTTTGTTGAGCATAAAAAAATAAGTATAAAGTAACATCTTTTCAGAATAAAAGACCATCTATATTGCCATATAATATTTTTTACATTGAGGGGCAAAAATGATATTGTACCCTAATTAAACTATATTTTGACAATATCAATTAATATATCTAAGTAGGCATCCCTTTGTTATGTTTTACTCTAGACAGATGCATACTCAAATATGATCCCTATTTAAATTCGTAGAATTGTCATGTGAAGTAAAGATCACAATCATCACATAAATATATGAGACTAAATTCATCATGCACACCAATTTTAAGATCTCTATACGAGGTGAATATCTTTTACACACATAATTAGGTGCATTCAGTGCAATCACACTCATATAAAGACATGCGAAACCTACGTTAATTTTAGATATTTTTTTATGGGTCCCACGTGCCTTTATTTGAGTGTGATTGCACCCAATGCACAATTAATACGCCATATATATATATATATATATATATATATATATATTCACGTGTTGGGTAAAAGAAAGTATGATTTGCACCTAGTTGAATTTTCAGTATGAGAAAGTCATATAATGAAAATTTAAATTTTTCATTAAGAAAAGAGATTTAAGCAACGTTTTGAATATCAATAGTAATGAAAAAACTATGATATATCCTTGTAAACATTTTTAGTGTTACTATATCCTTGTAAACATTATTCTGAAAATGCTCTTAACCAGCGTGGATTGTTTTTTTCGAGAATTTTAACAATATGAGTGTTAGAAAAAAATTAAAAGATGTAGATTTATCCAAACGGATTATACATTTTCGTATGTTAGAGGCGTACTTGTATCTGAAGTTTGCAACAAGGTTAACGCATTTGATAGTGCATATATATTAGTATACTTACATTGATATATAATAAACAAGATGACCAGCATATTGTTATTGCAGTCCTTCGCAAAACCCAAATTAAAAAAAAGGAAAGTTAGTTGGAGTTGGCGTACAAGAACATGGTTGCTTGTATGCTGTGTGACGGCATCCGCGGGCTCTCTCAAGCAAGTGACGTGATGAAGCTTGTTTTCTCCGTGCGTCTAACCAAGTGTTGGTTATGGTTCTGGTGCTTATAATTCAATGACAAAATTTTAAATTCGGATTTTGGAAGGGGTCACCATCTTCCCTAATTGCAGCATTAAAATCATTTTGACCTCTCAAAAGAAAAAAAAAACAGAATCCATTTAATTACATTCGACTTAGCTAAGTAATGTTGATGAGATTGAAGCCCACCCTGCACGGGGCCACAAAAAGGAGAGAATTTTGGGTCAACTATGACTTTGAATAGATGCATAATGGGGGTTCTAGGGATGCTACCGAGAAAAATACTTCTCTAAGAAGCTAATTTATATTTCTGCGTTTGAGTATTGTATAAAAAAATGTTAATTATTTCCCTAATAGATAACATGACACGAGGAAGTATTTTTCCCATAAAAAGGAAGTAATTTATTCATACTTGTACACAGATTTTCTCAGCAAAAAAAAATATTATCCAATTAATCAAAACTTTGTCGGGCAAAATACAAATGCATGCAGCAACAACGACAACAAAGTCTTATCCCACTAGGTGGGATCGGCTACATGGATCATACTTCTCTAACTTTTGCAATGCGAGCGGAGGAGAAGAACATAAAATACAAATGCATGCAAATGAAGAAAATGGATAGTATGGATGAGAAGTATAACATGCTACTAGAGACAAATATATAACCCGAGGCCCTTAGTTCACACTGAAAGGAAAAGGAAAAAAAAACAAACTTGAATGAGAGACCCAAATCCACAAGAAATCTTACATAACAGATACACCAGAGATGGAAAACGAGTCTGTACATCCTTTTCCTTCGACACTAACACTACCGAAATGTAACTTCCGGGGCTAGTCATATAATGATTTTGCAGATTGAATTCTATGCATCCTGTCTTTGTTCTTCGTGATCCTCTCTTCGGTCTTCTCAGTCTTGGCAATAGCTCTGGCTACACCCTTTAGCTTCCGAAGGTTCTTTGCTTTTTTCATGGGCTTCTTCATTTTTCTGTTCAACAAATAGGAGCCAAGTCAAATGAGTAATATATGGGAGTTTCTTTCTTCCTGAAGGAGATATATAATAGTACTTGTGAATAATATAATGAATATGAAAATATTCATTCACAACTAGATGCATCTCTCCTACCACGTGAATTGCTATATTAGAATATAACCACAGAATTTCATCTTCTCCAGACATCTCAAGAATGGCGGTCAGCCAATCCGAAGACTGATAAGCCTACACTGTGGCATCTTGTAGGAACTTCCCGCTACAAACTCCTTTACTCCTAATATAGAAAGCCTCTTATTCCATTAACAATGTATATCAAACAAGTGGAACTAATACTTTTTCCCTGTTTTTTTAGTTTGGATAAGTCTGGGCTACTTATCTCACTATAAAATACAATCCATGGAAAAAAGATCCATAACAAGAAAAATCAAAATTGCCAGTGAAAGAACATTACAGAAATACAATAGAATTGGAATCGCTCTTTTCTTATTGGCCAGGTTCACATTCGATATTGCAAGAACATCTTATGTTTTTTTTATGAGAAATACTCCTATGCATCTTAAAGTGGACAATCTCTTACCTTCCTCAGTTCCCATAACACTATTGATTCAGTTGTTTTATCATGGTGCCCAATGCTCCACAAAACTCTTTCGGTGAACATGGGCAAGATAAGCAATATTTATGTTTGTATGGATTGGACATAAAGTAGCAACATATTACAATTAAAAACATATTCTTAGATTCCAAATCAGATGATAGGAATTCTCAAAAGTCAAAAGTTCTTAGAAAATAATGCAGCTGAAAGCCCGGATACGTGAACATTTAAATTTGGAGATGTAAACAATGGAATGAAAAGGAAAAATATAACCGAAAAAAATTCTGGTTTGCCTTGCAGGCAAGTTAAATGGTAACCATCTGGGTTTCAAATGCAAGGGGAAGGAGATAGATCAAGATTTTCTTTTCCCCTTGGAGATAAGAAAATTAAAAAGAGAATCATGTTCTATGTTGCATTGTTAACGGTATAGTACGGGTACCGAGTAGGGGTATGAAGTAAACCAATTTTTAAAAATGTAAGGTATGGGTACTTTAACAGATACATCATATATTTTTTATAACATAAATTAAAAGTAAACAAATTAAAATACCAAAATTTGTAGTATATAATATATTGTCCTTAATGATTGTCCCCATATAAAGTAAAATAAGAAAAGAACATGGAATGCAACTCATCTACTTCAAAAAAAAAATAAAGCAAAAGAATATAATTGATTTATGATGCCAATGCACACTGTGTAAGCAAGAAAAGAATAATTAAAAATCTTCTATTCTGTCTTGGTGTGTGGTGTGGCACCACCTAGTTCTTTTCCTGGACTTAGTGCTTTTCTGTTCAAATTGAGGCAGAGGTTGTTGCTATACTCTCATAGTCACCATTACCCAGCAAAAGGAAAGTCCAATGTGTGACACAAGGGGAAGTCTGCTACTTTTTTTTCCGAATAGCTGCTTTGTCTTTTTTTTTTTTTCTCTTTTTTTTTTGTTACTAGCTGCTTTGCATTTTTTTGCTTTGATTTAGGCAAAAAAAATGTTCACTTCACATTTTTGGACTTGTATCTAACCAAAAATACGTATCCAATTTTTTTTATTATAAAAAGATATTTATTGGGTAACCCAAATGATGTCCAGTATGTTCCGGGTACAAGTACTCTGGCAAAATGCACGTACCCGTGCATTATAGATCATTGTATTTTTTTTTTTTTGAAAAGGAGAAGGATGCCTACAAAGGTTGGTAGACATCCGTTTGTATTAATTCAAAAGTAAGAATTGTACAAGTGTGATACTAGCATCCTTATAAAGCCGGGGTCTCCCAAAAAGATATTTCCCCTGCCCCCCAAAAAACTTGACAAAAAACTAGCGAAAGCCCCATTCCTCCACTAGCGAGGATATGTGGTGTACAATATTCTCTATATAGAATCTCTAGCCCTCAAAAATTGTGCGGTTGCGCTGCAACCATATCGCCCATGTAGTAGCCATAGCCCTTGCCCACACTCGCCGCCAATCTGAGTTGGTGTGCAGTGAGGCCCCAAAACCATTCATCCCTGATGTGTCAATACTCCTGTGCCCCGAGCAACGCCATACCTCAACGGCAATAGGGCACGTGAGGAAAAGGTGTGCAATATCCTCCTCTGTCGTCCCGCACAATGCACATGTGGTGTCTGCCTGTGGTGCCCAGCACGCCCGATATACCGTCGTCAGGATTCTACCCCGTCTGAGGAGCCACGTGAAGATCTTGACTTTGAGGGGTATGTGTAGGCGCCATATGCGTTGGCAATCAGCTCTGATGAGGTCAGGGGTCGTGCCACCTGGGAGAAGCTGTCTATAGATCCTGCTCGCCGAGTAGTAACCTGCCAACCAGCGCCAACAGTCAGGGATGGAAGGATTGGGAGTGAAACTCCCTATCCGCTCCAACAACCTGAGGAACTCTGTGTAACGCTGATCCGATAATCCGGATCTGAACTGAGGGAGCCATATGCCGCTGCCATCTGTAGCTGTTACCGACCAGCACTCCCGGACCGTGGCCCTCGGGTGTGCAGAGAGTGCCGCCAATCTGGGAAAAGAGCTCGCCAGTGTGCCACCTGGCGTCCACTCATGGTCCCAGAAGGCAAAACTATCCCCTGAGCCCAAGCAGGCTGGGAACGACAATCTCATCTGTGGGAAGACTGCAGCCACGCCTCGCCAGAAATGCGATGAGCCGGGTGGGAGACAGGTCCGTGACTCCCATGAGAGATCTCGGCCATAGCATGCGAAGAAGACTGTGCACCATAGGTCCTCCCCTGGTCCCATGATCCGGCCTATCCATCGAGCTAGTAAGGCCTGATTGGTCCAGCGAAGGTTCCGGACCCCGAGTCCACCATCTGATAGTGGCCGGCATATCTCTCGCCATGCTACCATATGTGCTCCTGACCTGTCAGCTCCGCACCCTCGCTAAAAGAATCTGCTCCTGATGGTGTCCATGCGGCGCTCCACCACTGTCGGCATCCTGAGGACAGACATGTAGTATGTGGGAAGTGACGATAGGACCGTCCTGAGGAGAACTAGGCGGCCGCCTCTCGATAGTATCCTCGAGCTCCAACCCTGTAGTCTATGCTCCATGCGTTCGATGACCGGTGTCCACCCACGGGCCCCAATGTGTTTGTCGGACAGGGGCAGTCCAAGGTACATGATCGGTAGAGTGCCACATGGGGTACGGAGCTCCTCACTGCAGCGAGCTGCCTCCTCCTCTGTCATGTTAAAAGGGATGAAGGACGACTTGGCATGATTTATCTGTAGTCCGGATGCGACCCCAAAGAGCTCCACCATGACTGCTGTCCGCCGTGCCTCCGTGGCCGAGCCCTCGATGAAGAACAGTGTGTCATCCGCATACTGTAGCAGAGGGACTAGGCTGGCTGCACCCCTCTCTGGAGAAAAACCCCTGATGATACCAGTCGTGCAGGCTGAGATCGTGCATCGTGCTAGAGCGTCCACGGCCAGTACAAAGAGCATGGGTGCCAATGGGCATCCCTGTCTGAAACCCCGATGTGGCTGGACCCAACCCTCTGATGGCTTCCCGTTGACGAGGACTGAGAAAGAAGCAGTAGAGACACATCGCTTCATCCAAGATATCCACATCTCTGGAAAGCCTCGCACCCGCATAGAGTGCCACAAGAACAGCCACGAGACTGAATCATACGCCTTTGAGAAATCTACCTTCCACAGGAAACCCTGTCGTCATGTACGCCTCCATTATGTTATGATCTCTGTGGCCATGGTGAAGCTGTCTGTGATAGATCTGTCAATGATGAAAGCAGACTGGACTGGATGTATCAAGTCATCAAGCACGTTTCTTAACCGATTCGCCAGAGTCCGAGCCACAATAAGATATATGGCGTTGGACAAAGCGATCGGTCGATAGTCACCTATGGCTTCGGCAGGCGTGCGCTTGGACAGGGAAAAACATGTAATGTAGCTTCTTCCTTTGCAGTTTGATAAAGGAAATATACACAAAAAATCTGTAAGAAAGGACAAATACTTTTATAGGTCATCTGCTTAGTTGGAATCGGTCAGAGATTCTTCATATGGTTGAGGATGAGTCACAAAAACCCCTTTCTGATTGGTTCTATTCCCACCAATTTTAGTATTGGCCTATCAAGACACTGAACTAGAAGCAACGACAGGTATGACCCAAATTGAGTAATCTTTATTTACCATTTTATTTACATGTTATAACCAACTAAAGGGGAACCAAAATGAATCTTTGATTTTTATGTATTTGGTAACAACTGACCCGAATACTGCAGGTTTCAAGTTTATGAGATAATTGTCCATTGATTAATCAATTATGTAAGTTCCTTCATTTAGCAAAGGTTCTGTAACAACACTTCGTGTATTTCACACCAAGGTCATTAATTCCAAGAGAAATCCCTGATTTTTGAGGAAAAAAAATACCAATTGCTCCCAGTAAACAGTTGGGATATTAAAGAGATAATCACAATTTAATGCGACAAACACAACATAAGACACGAAGGAAAAAAAGAGAGGAATCTTTAACCAAAATACTTACCTACTTATAACACCGAGAGCTGAATTTTTCAACGTCTTTCCTTCTGATGTATCCATTGCTGCCATCAGAGGAGGATAAGGTATGAGGTCAGTTCAAAGAGAACGTAGTTACCAATCTAAATCCAGGAACCATCAACATAACGAGAAGAAAAGAAAAACAAAGGAAAACAACAAAAGAAGGATCTTGCGAGTACTTACGCTGAGGAGCATCTCCGTGGTTGTCGACGGAGAAGTCCATGGAGACTGCGCCATCCTTCTTCTCCTTGTTCTTCTTCTTGTTCCGGTTCTTTGCCATGCCAGCAGCTCCTGCAGATTAGGGTTTACAGGTTTCTTAGTTCGCGGTAACAGCAAACAAGACGAGTCAGAGATGGGACCTTCATAAGCCGGAAAGGATTTCAGATCATTTCGGGCCGGCCCATATGTTAAGTTTGGTTTGGGTGGCCCTTGCTAAATTAATGTTTTCTTATACTTTTTATTCGCATGTTTAATAATAGAATAATAAATGTCATTGTGTGGGGACTCATGTATCATATTTGGAGCCTCCTTCGTAACCCCCAAACACATCTGACACGTGTGATCATAATTTTTTTGAATCTTCTCCTAATTATAAGGATAAGATTTCTAAAAGATGTAAATTGTGTCATTCTTTTTTAATAATTTTTTTTAGAAAAAAGTTGTAACTTCAAAAGTATTTGATGACTTCTTAAAACAGTTTTACAATATTCATATCAGTTACTCATGACTTTTGAGAACTTTAAGACGATCGAAATATTCATATTTAAGATTTATATATGTAACAATCGATAGTTTTAAATAAAATAATAATAATAATCGGTTTATTTTATTTTGAGCTGAAAATAAATAAACGACTTTTGTGAGTTAGGTTGGAGAAATTTTTATAAATAGATTTTTTTTATGAAATAAAAATTATCATAACTCTTAAAGTCTTATCCGTCACTCAGAAACCTCTTTTTTCTCTATCTCTTTCTTCTTCTATCCTTATGGTGCGGAGGTAAGAAATTCCTTTTCTCTCTTGTGATTTCTTCTTTTTCTCTTTCCCTTTCTCCCTCTCTTAAATTAATGCCAAAACTCATTAGAAAAATCCAAAAGAGATCAACAACAACATGAAGTTCGAATGAACAAAGATGAGAATTGCAACGACGGAAGGAGAAGATATATCACGAGAGAGGACTTAGGAAATCAAACACGAACAATCAAGAAGTTAGAGCAACTGAAAATTAAGGTATGCAACTAGAGGATCAACCTTAAGTTTTGTATATATGGATGATGGAATAAGAAATTTAATGTATAATCCCTAGATTTAAAAGTTATAAATTTTGTACATCTCCTAGATATAAACTAGACTCTTTCATGTTAAAAGAAAAGGAGAAATCTAAAGAAAATAAAAGAAATAAAATTGACAATCAACCCTAACATAGTCGACCATTAGCCGTCACAAGAGGGGTAAAATAGACTAATCACTAATTTATTTTAAATAATTGAATATTGCGAAAATATGATAAAGAAAAATAAACTAACTTTTAAAATTGTCAAAAATTTTGACAACACCTCGACGTAAAAATAGATAAGTGGCAAAATGCCCATGGATACAATTTGCTATAATATTTTATATGAATCCAAAATGGAATAGTATAACGAGACAACTACACCAAAATATAATGTGATCACGGGAGCACGATGACTCATAATCAAATATATGAAATGAGGCACTCAAGTCCTCGTAAGTCCACAAATAAGGATACATCAAGAAATCTCAATTCCGTATGGCCAAAATGGAATGAATATCAAGTACCATATCAAAGTTAGGAAATACACAAGAGTTTCCTACTAATGAATATGCTAATAAACAAATGATAAAAGATAATTGGACTATACTAGTCTGTCCTCTACCTCACACATATAACACCAATTCAAGCTCATCACAAATCATACTAGTAGTCATTACCTGCAAAATGGGAAGAGAAGGGTGAGCATAAAATGACTTAGTGAGTGGAGGAAACAAGATATCGAAAACCAATAAAATCAAAGTCCACGATGCAATACGATAAAACGACGATAAAAATAATGCAATGAATGCCATGTAAAATATTTGTCCTTCTTAGCTATAAAAGAAAACAAGTTAAAGGAGGAAGGACCCCTCCTAAGGTCATAAGGCCAGTATAAAATCCTAAGTGAATTATTGTGCGGACTGAGGCTTGCCAATCATACACAGACTTAATAGTTTACCTACATTGATGTCGTCCACCCGGGGAAGTAGTAGTATACCCAGGATTTAATAGTTGCCGCTATGAAATGATCTTAATATTTGTCGCACCTACTCAGAGTTGATCATTCTCCAAAGCTATGCAAAAATTATGTTATGAGACGGTCTTTATCATGACATGTCATATGTATATGAATGCACATGCATTTCATAAGAGAGCATCTAGCAAAATATTCTAATTTAGGAAGAATCATCAAATCTCATGAAACTCGAGAATTCGAGAAAACATAAGAAAATCATTGATAAGTTCGTACGAGGAAACAAGTGCCATGATTTTTTTGAATCTAAGCATGAGTTAATTAATTAAAGCATGACACACAATCATTCATTTCATATGATGCAGAACATACACATGGATGCAATAATCCATAAAGAAAATGTGTCTTACCTCGGCGTAAGACTATAGACTGCTACTTGAGCATACTTAATGTTATTATGATAATTCTACTCACCTCGATATCGAGTGATTTCATAAAACCCAATGCAGTTGAGTCCAAATCAATCATGACAAGAACCTATTCAGAAGTTTCATACACGTCCTATTAAATTCATTTTTGATACACTGGACTTGAAGTGGTACTTATATCAATTTGATTCTAACTAAGAGATATGTTCACATTTATTTATCACTCTCATTTAATAACTCGAATGTTGAATCTAGGATCCCGAGAATGTTTTGAATGATCACAAATTTGTAAGTGAACTCAGCCTGTACTGATGAACTTGTTTGAGCTGATTTATGTAACAAGATATATTCAAGTTCAGTATAGCGGTCGACCTGAGCTAAAAGAATGGACGACCACTGCACAAGTAATATACATAAGAAGAACCATATGTGTGCAGTGGGCGTCCTAAGGATATAAGCGGTCGACCAGCAACAGAGGAAGAGAGCATATGATGAGCAGCATCAAGGCATAGACGGTCGACCAGTGGAGTAAAAAGGACGACCGATAATGAAGAACAGTGAGGGATTAGAGGAAGACCGGTCGAACAGTAATGAAGAGAGGATGACCGGAGGAAAATACTGAAATGAGGAGGTCGTCCGATAATTGATGAATGAGCGACCCCAACAACACAACCTTCTATACAAAGTTGGGGAACGATCGTTCGGAGGGCTCAGGAGGAGACAGTGGACGACCGGAAGACTGTCAGGCTAAAGAGTGGACGTCCAGAGGGCTCAGGAGGAGACAGTGGATGCCCAGAGCAGAAGGCAATGGAAGAGTGGTCGACCGCATGTTGAGAGCGGGCGACTAGAGGACATCAGGCGAAGACAGAGGACGTACGGAGTCTAGAGGAGATAGGAGCGGGCGCCCAGGAGTCTGCCTGCTGATGGAGTCGTGAAGGCTGAGGTGATCGACCGCAGGATTGGCGGACGACCGAAGAAGTCTGTCAGAGGTCGTCCGAAGTCAGAAGAGGACAGAGCGGTCGACCAGGTGGACTGACAACGGAAGTTGGTGTGGACATCCGAGAATACTAACAGGTGGTCAGTGGACGTCCGGAGACTGTCTGGAG